>RQTK01001592.1:0-38677 GCA_003991915.1 Elysia chlorotica
GAAAGTAGAATGCCCAATATTGGCCAAGAAAGGATCTCTTGCGTCTAAAGCCAACACCAATTCGATCACTTGAGTGCGTTTATCCAGTCAGCATAGAATTTATAAATAAAATATCGATTACTTTGTAAATATTTCTTTATTTAAACATGACTATAATGAAAAAAATTTAATATTTATAATACTTTAAACAAGAGAACTAAAAACAACAAAAACAACAACAACAACAACAACAACAACAACAACAACAACAACAACAACGACAACAACAAACTATAAACAAACAAAAAGCCAACATATTATTCTTGTCTTACTGATATCGTGAGAGAACATTATAACCCACACGAAAAAAATCATCACATGTATAAACTAAATAGATAACCAGAACGAGAATTCACCAATGTTCGACTGGATCTTTTAATTTCAAGCGTACTTAAATTAACCCCACAAGAGAATAGTTGAAGGCATTACCTTCAGTTTACATAAAGTGGGTGTCGAAGACTGATGTCACACGCACAGGACATAGTTTAAACAGGACAATAAAATGTTAGAAGGCAAATGAAGTACAATGGTTATACACATTAAAACCCTCACAGCCTTTCAAAAGTATAAAGCTATCTAAAGTGATGTATCATTCATTTATTCGTAGTCTTACAATCTAAACAATCGAAACAATTATGAGTGTGGGTAAGAAAAAACCAACAACAACAGCAACAATAGCTACAGCAACAACAACAACACAATCAACAACAACAACAGCAACAACAACATCACCACCACCACCACCACCAACAACAAACAAAATGAGGATTAGAGATTAACGAGGCTCGCCGCCAACGACACACAAATGAAGAAAAAGGGAAAGAAAGAGAGAGAGAGGAGCGAGAGAGTGAGAAAGAGAAAGAGAGAGAGAGAGAGAGAGAGATAGAGAGAAAGAGAGAGAGTGATAGAGAGAGACAAACAGACAGATAAACAGAAATACAAGAGAAACAAAGAGACAGACAGACAAACAGACAGACATACAGACTGACAGACAGACAGTCAGACAGACAGACAGAGACATAGACAGACAGAGAGAGAGAAAGTAAAAAGAATGAGAGAAAAATAGGAGAGACATACAGGAAGAAAAATGATTTAGTGGCGTGGCAAAGCTCAAACGCGAATTAATTAATGTAGTACGCGACGCTTTTTAATTTAATCAACGCTATGTTTTATAAATAAAAAGGGAACACTTTATTGCAATCTAGCATGTGAGATATGGAATACCTACCTGGTGTGAAAACTCATTTTTTTCTCTTGAAGTAACACCACGATCACGAGAGCAACAGCAGCGGCAACAAATACAAAAACTACAATAACTACTACTACTACTACCACTACTACTACTATTACTACTACTACTACTACTACTACTACTACTACTACTACTACTACTACTACTACTACTACTACTACTACTACTACTACTACTACTACTACTACTACTACTACTACTACTACTACTACTACTACTACTACTACTACTACTACTACCACTCTACAACAATCATTATCACCATAAAGCGTCCATCTTTATCACTATTACTACGGTAGTGAGTATGAGCAATAAAATATTTGTAGTAAAGATAAATAAACCTCTTAACGTAGGAGAGTATGTCACTACTTTGAAGTTTACTGTGAGAGCTACCGTTTTCTTGCTGAAAAACAGGCCTGTTACTAAATCTTATGTGGTCTATCTTATGTCTCCTGTTATTCGTTTATTTAAAACCAATTTTCCCACCCATTAAACGTTGAACAAACCTTGTGATTCTACATCCCAGCGGGCGGGCGTTTACAACACAGTCAGACTTTCTTATGGGATTATTATTCTACACCTGCCAAGACTTGGTATAAGACATTGGTAATGACAGCCAGCTTTTCTAAAGCTTGTAATGTTTTTCTGTAAGCCTAGATTGTCTCTTGCTGACTTTTATTTTATTCAAAAAGTCAAATGTTAAAAGGTTCAGATCAAGGTTGGTTCGAACAAACTTGTTGGTTTGATGACGTGCCAAGGACATTTTATGCTGGTTAAAATGGTAGCCTCCCTTGGCTAGCGAGTTGATAAAGTTCACATATTAATAACACTGTTAAGTAAGATGATTTAGAGGTTAAAAATATGTAGCTTTTTGTATTGTTTGTCTCAATTGTGCGAATTCTAAGGTGAGACCATTACATAATGTGTTAAACGCCTCATGCTTTCAGAGGTAAATAAACGCTAATGAAAATTGCCACCAGGGAAAGACCGAATGCGCGGTGAGTAGAGCATGCACTTAAGTAGAAAACACAGAAACATCAAAGAATGGACCAGAAGCAATAGTACAGAAATATACACCAATCAGGTATACACCAACGCGGAAAGAGAAGTGCAGAGAGGCATAGTAAAGAGGACATTACGGGCAGCCAACTTTTCTACAAACGGCGCTAGATAGTGAGTGCAAGAATGGCTCCCATGCGCTAATTTGTCTATACTTTGATCATTTTGACGTGTTTCGGCAAATCTTGGGAACAAACCAACTTGGATTACTCATCAGAAGAAAGGACTTTATTTGGAGCTTCGTGCCCTTAAAGCCTAAACTATATTCAATATTTTTTTTTAAGGTAACAATTATATTGTTTTTCAACGATTAATTTGTCATTAAGTTAGAGAGTCATTTAGTGAACCCTCTTTTTTCTTAATGTACAAATTAGAATATTAAAGTAAGCTTAGTTAAATCACTCAATTTCAAATTGAACTAGAATACGCAGTTTCTCTTATTTTTGAAATGTTTTTATATTTTAGACAGTTACATCTTCAATTTAAGGTAAACCATTTCATATTATTAGAGTGTTCGACAAATGTGAACGCCCTGAATATGAGCAAACTGGTGCTGAAAAAATATTGGCAGCTGGCAAAAACGAGGACACAACAACCATTCATGTAAAAATATTGGCACTCAATACATTGGCTAACGAACTGGATAAATCAAGTTACGTTCTGAGAGAGAGAGAGAGAGAGAGAGAGAGAGAGAGAGAGAGAGAGAGAGAGAGAGAGAGAGAGAGAGAGAGAGAGAGAGAGAGAGAGAGAGTAAGAGAGAGATACACACACACAGATAGACAAACATACAGACAGAAAGAGAGATAGAGACAGAGAGAGTAAGAGAGAGATACACACACACAGACAGACAAACAGACAGACAGAAAGAGAGGTAGAGACAGAGAGAGTAAGAGAGAGATACACACACACAGACAGACAAACAGACAGACAGAAAGAGAGGTAGAGACAGAGAGAAGGAGAGAAACGGTGACTGAGATAAGTGAGGGAGTGAAAAAAGAGGGGGCGAAGCAGAGAAGAGATAGAAAGAGATAGAAGAAGGAGACAAATTATTGGTCTGATAATCCTGTTCGCCACTGCAGGCGGTAGTGAGCACAAAGGCGGACGGTGAGTTCTGGTAGCGTCTAAAGTCTTCCCTCCACAAGCCTGCTCTGGAAAAAAATCACCGCCTCGGTGGCTTTTTTGACTAAAATGAAACGAATCAAAAAATTGTTTGCGTGACAATAAATTTTTTTCTTAGTTATAGTAACATTGTTGAAATAACGGACAATTTTATTAGCTGGCACCAATGTGCTCTTATTCCTATGAAACAGGATGCGCGGGACAATTATGGGTTACATTTTTGTTCTTTTACATTTTTTATGTTATTCAGATTATTTTTGCCGGCATGTAATTCATACTCAAAGTTTTACCGACTTTTCTGATTTTGAGGCCACTAGGTTTTAAGATAAAATCAAAATGTTTTTGATTTGACAGGTCTAGTCAGGAGTCACTCTGCATTGATCACAAAGCGCTACGTACTCTCGAAAAAAAAAGATTATAATAAATATCTCGAGATTATCTTTTCAGTTTCTATATCTGCGATCAGAATTATTTCAAAAAGTAAGTCGGGTATGTTTTTTTAACCCTGGGTTTTGCAGTCAAAAAAATACAAAAAGGGCCTAGATAGGCCCGTAATTAATCATATTGTTTTTTAAAAAGTTTCAACATAATGTGCACTTTTCATTTTAAAAAATCCAAGCTTTTTATTATTTTAATTGTCATGTACCTACTCAAAAATTTTTGATACGAAATGCAATTAGAGTAAAATGAAAAATTAAAACGAGCTTACACCTTTTTTTTTTTTTTACATTGCATTGGGATTATTTCACAATAATGATCTAAAAGGTTGTATTACAGACATGTGCTGCCTTTTATCTTAACTTTTCAATCCGGATTTTATAAAACATATTTTTGGATTGATATCGCAATGATGTGTAGCTATCCTATAAATTGACCTTTTTTGTGGCCTCCTTCAAACTAAATCCTATGTCCCGAAAGTGAGATGACCGTTTGCCGCACTGCTCTGGGGTTTCTTTATTACTTGTATTTTAGTTAATTATTTTAATCTGTTTTTATTACTTTCCAATAGTAACTTTTTTAAGTTTTAGTGTTGAGATGTGTCGAAACACACATAAAAGGAACATGCTTAGTTATTTTATTACCAACATACTTGTTTCGTCCAATACATGTTTGATCAATGAATTGATGCTTGGCGATTTTATGATTTGTTACTTTTGATATAATAACTTAACACGTGCCACCTGTCTCATCCCTATATATTTGCATTAATCGTTTGCTATGTATTACCCCTAGCCGCATCGCCAACTCACTCCGATAAAACATGCCCCGTGATGCATGGTATAACTGCGCGTTATGAGTCCCATCTCCCTGTTTACTTCGCTCTAAACCATAATTATATTTTCTTTTTTTAGAGAGTACAAAAAATCATCATTGCCATAGGTAAAGCTTGTGAACTGCTTGAGTGCTTCGTTTTTAGCCATGTCTGACTTCGGTGGAAGTTTGTATAAGTACATACTAAAGTGCCCGCTCCGCAGTATAGTACATTAATTTTGTTAGAGCTATTCAGTTTCTTTGGCAATTATGTTCTACTATAAATTATAATCCTTGGATGTTTAAGGGATAAAAGTAATCTCACCACCCAAAAATGTTAAATGGAAATTACTAAACAAACATCACAATTACATTAGAGTTTTTTTTTCACATGGTTCCTGCCATGCATAATCGTGTAGCATTGTTTTTCTTGTCGCGTAGAAACAAAGTCCGCGCGAGAACTATGCGTGCCTGGCATGGATTAGAACGAAGCTAAGAGCACGGTGAGGGTAAAACCAACATAACGAAAACAAGATACAGTTGTTCTATATAAAATGCATTGTCTTAATACTTTCTCAAGAGCAATACAGATATTCTTATCGAGTTTGCTGCTGTTTCGCGTCTCCTCTAAACGTACTCAGAGTTTCACACGTGCCAAGCACAGATGACCTGAGAGCAGTTACTGGACATTCTCAGGAGCAAACATTTCCCAACTGAATTGTGTACTTGACATTGGCTCAAAGCCACCGAGGACAACAAGCGATTTTACCTCTCGAATCTTTTCCGCAATCTGGTCTGGATTCAAAACAATTTTAACATTGAGGATTTAGGCTGTAGCAGTCGTCGTGTTCTTGGGTCTCAAAATACTTTTCTCCAAGAGTTTTATTAAAACGAAATATATTTTTAACATGTTTGCTCTTGTTAAAACGTTTGCTGACGTAGTCATTTTAAGTAATATCTTTCATTATATTCAACATCTTTTAAACTGTTTCATAACCATATCACGCTAAAACTGAGAAATGTTATTGGAACGTGCCTCTCTCAAACGTTCGTTTTAGATTTGACTGTTTTGTTTCCAGGGTAACAAAAAGCTATGAGCAGCCAAATGCTCACATAAAGCGTCAACAGTACGCGAGAAATATCATAGTGCTGTGTATTATGACTTTATATTTCCACTACTTTTTCAAAGGCAAGTCTGATTACTTCTGTCTCAGCATTACAACTTAACAAAGCACTGCCCGTAGGGCTGTATGTATCACTCTTTATTCCTTTGCACTCTCTGATGGTTTCTTAGTGTATTGTAACTATCTTTCATCATAATTATTATACTAAAGCATCTTCGTGGTGTACTTCCTATTGCATTTATTTCACTACAATTCACGGTATGGTTAGTCTTGTAAGATACACATGGAGCCATAGCGGAGGAGATTATTTGAAACTACTTTAGATACATGCCACATCTCTCTAACAGTCCACTTTGTCAGGTGCCTATGATACACAACTTCATGACAGGTCTGCGATAATTTACTGAATTATTATACCTTACTTTATCACGACTCTGTGATAATAATTATTATCTATGCTATACTTAACTTGATCAGATCTCTCTTATATCTTGATCTGTTAGGTTTTTGGGTATCTTACTTTATTAGATATGTCCGCCCCATGTGCCTAATCTGATATCTCAATTAGTCTAATCGGTAAAGGCCTACCTATCAGATCTCTCCTTCCTTTCTCAGATTCATTCCATAATCGAGTTTATGAACATTTTGTAAACTATACAGGTTATACGGACACGTTATTCTGCAAGATTCCTTTCTCAATGACTATAATCTATTTTTATACAGAACTAACTGGGAACACACGAAATTCGTGGGGACTGTAGGATGGACAAATCTAAAGTATTACAGCTAAATTTAAACTGTGCTGAACTCAAAATTGTTTATCTTCAGGCTCTATAGCTTTAGGAACTTAATAATATGTTTGCTTGAAGAGGTTGCATCAAATTAAAGTAGGCTCAATAACTTATAATCAGAATAATAGTTAACCAAGTGTACTAAGAAAACCGTGCACTGTGCGCATTTACATTTTCGCATGCACTTAAAAAAATAAGAAGAATCAATATTTATAGCACTTTTGATTTGTTTGTTGTTCAAGGAAGGGAGGAAGCAGTAATTGTTGTGTCTTTCTTTCTTTTTTTAATAGATTTTTAGTTTCATTTGTTTGTTAATTTGTGTTAAAAATTGATTAGGCGTTTGATGTTATTAGTTTTCTGACTCTTTTGTAATTTTACTGGCCCATTTGCAATTTTACTGCAAAATTTGGGATTTTAGGGTGGAGCTTTTTGGATTTAATCGCATGTCTAAGTTTGAGACGAAGACACTTATATATATAGAGAGAGATTAATGAGGTATCTTCAATTGACGCAATCTCTTTTCAAATAGTCAATAAAGACTTCGAGAATATAATTATTTGCCACGCCTGTAACAATAACAGGTTTGGTTGAGGTTCATGCATTGTATTTTTTTTCAATCCAAGTAAAAGAAATACATAATGCTCTTTTCGCTAAAGCTGTGTGATATCTTAAAGCTGACATTTTTTAAAGAATGCTCTTTAAATTAGACTAATATTTTGAACAAAGTGCCTTGCTAAAAAAACCTTAAACCCAACAACCTTTTAATATCAAACTATAGTTGTAGAAGTGATTTAATTTAAATATAATGAAAAATGTTCATTGTATTCGGAAAATTAGCGTTTGTGCACCACAGCTCAATCTGTATTTTTGCTTGAAATCTCTAAGTTTCCTATATTCTCCTTTTTACACTACAAGTCTTTTCAGCACGTGTACTTTCTGTTAGTAACAATCGAATATGTCATGTCTGTATAAGTGTGCGTATTTTTATTGAAAATTTAATATAGAATATTTTTCAAAACATAACTCCTGATGAGTTTTAAGTTCGCTAAGGTTTTCAAATAACCACATGTGAAAACAGGAACATTAGCTGAGAATCGAAGCGACCAGATATGAAAAAAAGGAAAATTAGCTGAGAATCGAATCGAAGGCCTCACTATTGCTTATCTAAAGCACCCCCGACTGGGCTATATTATTATGCATCTTTACACATTAGCCTCAACGAATTTTCTGAAGCAAAACATGTTGATATGTTTGAAAAAAACCAAACATAGTTGTCGCTGTTAATTTTTACCGGACTTTGTCGTGTTAACTTTTTTCAGAGATACAGTCCATTAATTTTTCATGTCTGGTCGATAAATAGTTAAACACTAAAAGATCCGCGTGTGGTCATTTGTTTACAAGCATTGGCTGCGATTTTCCATTTGGATAACTGAGGCTCATAATGGTACTTATATTATAGGAATCACTGTAGGAAACTTGATACAAGGGTCTTGTGGCACGTGAAGAACGTGTCCCATTAGCAAATTCAATGTAGTATTGATTGAATGGAAGTGTTAATGTTTTTTTTCTTTTATACATGTTTTTTGTATTATGATTTTATGAAGAAAACTAGATGTTGTCACCCGATTGATGAAAGTATAAAAAGTCTGTATGAGAAAATTGTTTGACAATAATATTGTTATTGCTTCGTTTCTATTATTGATATAAAAAATTCATTTTTCGGTGTTTAGACCTTCAAAACAGTATTTTAATTTCAGTAGAGGCAAACATTGCGTTTTTTCATTATATAACGTAATAAGGACCTTTCAACAAAATTCAAGATAAATATAAACCCAACATCCATAAGAATCTAAATTGCTCAGTTTTGTTGTCTATGTCGATACAGTTTAAAAAAAAAGTATTTATGTGGATTTGTTTTGTCTTTAATACTGCGAATCATGAAAATGTATGCAGCTATTTATTTTGTGTAATTCTTCTGAAACATATATTAAATAAAATCATTGTTTGAGACGTTGCTTTGTATTAAAAATGAAAATATCTATTTTTATTTCCTTCCTAATGGGACTTAAGACGATGTGTCTCACGGATAGACCGCGTGATTTCTAATCAGGATATCGTCGGTGAGGAGATATACATTCTTTTTTACATTTGTGTTAGCTTTTTAAGCAATAGGCTATTAAGTATTGCTCTCAGTCAGTAAGTAAAAAGGTACCAACATTTTAACGTAACATAGGTTTTAAAGAAAAGCGTATCGTCATAATCATCATCATCATCATCATCATCATCATCATCATCATCATCATCATCATCATCATCATCATCATCATCATCATCATCATCATCATCATCATCATCATCATCATCATCATCTAGGTGACATCCCGCCGCACATATTGGCCATCTGAGCATGCTCGGAATCGCGGAGCAAACTTTCTACAAGCCGACCTGTCCTGAACCAGACGGACGCGGACAATCAGTTGCAAACCCCAATCCATTGTCGCCTTGGGCGCCTTCCTTATCTGCTGCCAGCTATTTCTTTATTTTAAGATGTTTTTCTAGACACTGCTGTGTTTCAACGTGTAGCAAAAACAGATGAGTTTGCAAAGTTTTTTTTTCTTTTGATGAATGTTTTGCTTTACAACCAGGTATTCCATAAATACATAAGAAAAGGGGAGACATAGAGCATAGCACACATTTACATACACAGTAAATACACAGAACAACTTCGCCTGGATAATTGCGTTTTCAAGCATTGGACCAATAGAGTTCTTTAATTAAATTTTTTTTTTTTAGAAAAAAGTACAATATTATCCTAAAGGATATTTTAACGCATAGCTAAACAACAATTACAAAACACCCCCCCCCCAAAAAAAAAAAAAAAAAAAAAAAAAAAAACAAGCAACAAAAATGATATCAAATGAATGAATACTTTTTTATTTATTATAATTTTCTTGGGATTTTTTTCCAAATATTTTGTAATATATAATTTTATCTTAATAAAAGTATTGAAACATGATTATCACATTTTGAAGAAATAACTTTTTAAAACGAATTATTTTTTATTTTCATTTTTTTTCATTGTCAAACCATACAAAGGAAAAAAAAACAACTAACCATAAATATGATTAAAAAAAGTTGTTTATTGAAGGTTCAGCATCATCTTGATTAAAAAAGAAATATATATATATATATTTCACGTTAGACATGTCCACCTGAATCACCAGTGAGCAGCCCAGATTGGTGCATTTGCAAAAATAATCAAAATGCTAAATGGTAAATGGTTCTTATTCAAATACTAAACAGCATAATCGTAAAACGCTTCTGGTTATAAAATTGTGTCAATAATAAACAGTAGAACTTAATGTACAATTTATTGCTAACTGTCTTTCTCTCAAAAAGTTTCTACAAGTTCGTCAATCTGTCTTTCTGTCTGGCAAGCACTGCAGAAACTCTTTATCAGTCTCTGTATGCTTAAAGGACCTTTCAACAAAATTCAAGATAAATATAAACCCAACATCCATAAGAATCTAAATTGCTCAGTTTTGTTGTCTATGTCGATACAGTTTAAAAAAAAAGTATTTATGTGGATTTGTTTTGTCTTTAATACTGCGAATCATGAAAATGTATGCAGCTATTTATTTTGTGTAATTCTTCTGAAACATATATTAAATAAAATCATTGTTTGAGACGTTGCTTTGTATTAAAAATGAAAATATCTATTTTTATTTCCTTCCTAATGGGACTTAAGACGATGTGTCTCACGGATAGACCGCGTGATTTCTAATCAGGATATCGTCGGTGAGGAGATATACATTCTTTTTTACATTTGTGTTAGCTTTTTAAGCAATAGGCTATTAAGTATTGCTCTCAGTCAGTAAGTAAAAAGGTACCAACATTTTAACGTAACATAGGTTTTAAAGAAAAGCGTATCGTCATAATCATCATCATCATCATCATCATCATCATCATCATCATCATCATCATCATCATCATCATCATTATCATCATCATCATCATCATCATCATCATCATCATCATCATCATCATCATCATTATCATCATCATCATCGTAACCACCATAATCATCATCATCATCATCATCATCATCATCATCATCATCATCATCATCATCATCATCATCATCATCATCATCTAGGTGACATCCCGCCGCACATATTGGCCATCTGAGCATGCTCGGAATCGCGGAGCAAACTTTCTACAAGCCGACCTGTCCTGAACCAGACGGACGCGGACAATCAGTTGCAAACCCCAATCCATTGTCGCCTTGGGCGCCTTCCTTATCTGCTGCCAGCTATTTCTTTATTTTAAGATGTTTTTCTAGACACTGCTGTGTTTCAACGTGTAGCAAAAACAGATGAGTTTGCAAAGTTTTTTTTTCTTTTGATGAATGTTTTGCTTTACAACCAGGTATTCCATAAATACATAAGAAAAGGGGAGACATAGAGCATAGCACACATTTACATACACAGTAAATACACAGAACAACTTCGCCTGGATAATTGCGTTTTCAAGCATTGGACCAATAGAGTTCTTTAATTAAATTTTTTTTTTTAGAAAAAAGTACAATATTATCCTAAAGGATATTTTAACGCATAGCTAAACAACAATTACAAAACACCCCCCCCACAAAAAAAAAAAAAAAAAAAAAAACACCCCCCAACAAAAAAAAAAAAAAAAAAAAAAAAAAAAAACAAGCAACAAAAATGATATCAAATGAATGAATACTTTTTTATTTATTATAATTTTCTTGGGATTTTTTTCCAAATATTTTGTAATATATAATTTTATCTTAATAAAAGTATTGAAACATGATTATCACATTTTGAAGAAATAACTTTTTAAAACGAATTATTTTTTATTTTCATTTTTTTTCATTGTCAAACCATACAAAGGAAAAAAAAACAACTAACCATAAATATGATTAAAAAAAGTTGTTTATTGAAGGTTCAGCATCATCTTGATTAAAAAAGAAATATATATATATATATTTCACGTTAGACATGTCCACCTGAATCACCAGTGAGCAGCCCAGATTGGTGCATTTGCAAAAATAATCAAAATGCTAAATGGTAAATGGTTCTTATTCAAATACTAAACAGCATAATCGTAAAACGCTTCTGGTTATAAAATTGTGTCAATAATAAACAGTAGAACTTAATGTACAATTTATTGCTAACTGTCTTTCTCTCAAAAAGTTTCTACAAGTTCGTCAATCTGTCTTTCTGTCTGGCAAGCACTGCAGAAACTCTTTATCAGTCTCTGTATGCTTGTCTGTCTTAACCCATTCACTGCCCATGCTTCTTTTTAGTCTCCTTCATGTAAACTACATTTCTACCGATAATATTATAGCATTTCTTTTCCTTTTCTTAAATTACTTTTTTGTTTTGTTTGAAACAAAATGTTGTCATTTATTGTATAAAGTTTCACCGACAGACAGCGCAAATTGGTGTCTCTTTGCGTCAAATTGCCTGTCAGATTGTTGTTCGAGATTTAAAAAACACCACGTTGACCCTGTTTTTCATACGTTATAACTACGCTTCGGCCTGTTGGATGAAATTGCTCAAAAGACACTGCAGTATATTTGAAAAATATGTTTGAACTTAAGGTACACCGTATCTCATGACGGTTTTTAACTATACTTTATGTTTTCCCATTTTGTCCAAATATTTGTGTTTACATTATGTAAGGAAAAACTGCTCTTAAATACATATTACTTTTCCAACGTAGCTTATCGCACTTTTAAAAAATTGAATGACTTTGTAGATAAAGAACAAATAACGAGTAAATGTATATTGTTTATCGGTGTCACTAGTTTGTGATCACCTGAGATAGACGTCTCCACTTAAGGATGGTCTCTTCACAGAGGAATTCTCTCCTTCGAAGAAAAACGAGCATAGCGTAGGAAAAAAAAATAAACAAAAAACAAAAAAAAACAACAACAACATACGACAGCTGATTAAAAATTTTGATTTCAGGACCATTCCGTTTGTAGTAAGATATGGCCTTAAACAATAATTTAAAAACATTTTCTGTTTTTAAGCATCTAATCACACGTGGAGATTATCACAAAAATCACCTGTCCTATATTCAAAACAGCCCTCCAGCTACTACCGGTACAATATTCGTAATTATCTATCTCTTAATCTCGTCGTTTATTTAAACAGCCACCCTTTTCTAACTGCATATTCTTTATTGTTTAATTACTCAGTGCTGTGTTATATTCAAACGACTACCCATGTCGAACCGCTCATTCTCCGAATCTCCTGTCTTTTAATTATGAATGCTCCCGCTAACAAAACTGTCAAAATATAAAATTGAAAAGCTTAATAGAGAAACAATGCACAAGCTATACAATAGTACAATAATAAAAATTCTCTCTTTATTAAACGTCACATATATTGTCTTAAATATTTACAAAAAAGTAACGTCGATAATAGAATTTATAGGCAAGATCTCAATTAAGAATGTTACAGAAACAGAGACATACTCACCATATCAACTTGTCAGGCCTAAGTTGCTTCTGGTAGCTGGATAATTTGACATTGTATTGCTTATTCTATACACATTCAGAATAGACATTCCCACGGCGTTGACAAGACAATAATGCGAATAACAAAGTAGTTTGTACTGTTAATGTTGAATAGCGGCTGAATAAGAACAAAAATGAATGAAACAATTATAATTTGTAGTAACTAAATTAGTTCACGCATATAATGTGTAGAGCACGTTTAATGCACATTAAAGAACACCTGTTTATATGATCTTAATACTATCATCTTTGAAAAAATGTTACTTGTCATTATAAATCTCTTTAGAAAACTGGGCCAATTATTATATTACGTAGAATATAACTTAAACAGTATTTGTAAAAAAAAATATGTATAAACGTGCTTGTGATGTATTTTACATAAAGTGCTTGAGTTTGGCTTTGTTAAGGAAAAGCTCTATATAAATTAAGATAATTATTACTATCATGTTAATATTTTATAAAATCACGTTGAACTATTGTTAAAAGCTATTGTTTCTAATTTTATCGGTGTAATGGTGTTGTGGTTGCTGGTCAGAATCTACGCATGAAACAAATAAGTATCTGCAAAATAAAATAGTTTAGAAAAGGATCTATGTCTAGTGCAAAAATATAGATATGTTTTGCCCAATACGATACAAAGATACTCATCAGTCACAACAGGAGGGTCCGATGTTTTGCAATGACCTTATACATGTTAGTGCATAAAGGTCCTAATATAAGTGATTCAGAACTGTTACTAGTTACTAGTTACTAACAATATCAAAGCAAAGAAAGAGAGATAATAATTGGGACAAAGTGGCAGTGATGATCGAGTAACGGGTTGGCTGTGCAGCAAGGCAGGGTACGCCAGGTAGGTTCAAAGGCTGGCCAAAGTATTGTAGGACTCTACGGACAGCAGTTGCGAGGTAGGAAAGTTTCAATGTATTCTAAAACATGTTTCTAGTTTACCTACATTATTCCCTTTTTTACCATAGCTCAAAACCCAAACAATGTTCATTTAGTGGGTGTCGAAGTTCTTATTATTACACTGAACTAAAAACATTTCATGGTTTCAATTGCTATCGTGATAACACTGTCAGTCACAAAGTTTAGATACAAATATTTGAATCATTATATTACACTTTTATGCATTGCAGCTCATAGTATCAGATTCAGTATTGACCTCTTAGTGCCATAATATCGGACTTTACGGCCACAGCCACGATCAAATGGATGATATGTGTAAAGGAACATTTAGGTCCCAGTAACATAATATAAAACGGGGTAAAATTGAGAGGTTTCATAAGTTGTGGAAACTCAAGAGGCGTGGCCGTATCAAGGTTGAAAGGTATATATTCTAGATCAGGTGCGATGCGTCTGTTTTATTTGAGCATTAGTTCTTTGGTCTTTATGAATGTCATGTATGAAACAGAAAACAGTTCTTTTAGTGTATTATACATGACAATGTTTTCTTGTTAGTGCACAACACTCAAAATCATATCATGAAAATATTGATAGAAGATCCATACCAATAAATAAAAAAAAAAACATTTTCTATCCTATTTAGGTTATGAGAAGTAACCCAGTTTTTCTGTCAATCACTAACGCAACAGAGACTTAAAAGTATCACACGATCGCGCGGCTTTAAGCAAACGAGACAAGAAAGCATTAACCCGCATGTGATCGAAAATTCGCCTCATAGTGAAAATTTAAGCATTTAAACGATCTAGGAGGAGATTTTTGGCATACTTATGGTCTTATCTTTTTTGTTTTGTTTTGACTCCATAAAAAAATCTAAATGATACCTAAAACGTTAAACTTTTAGGATTTTACAGGTATTTATTCGGCACACTAGAGTCCAAAAATCATTTATACATTGGACACACCTTGTTGGTTCTTGCCCTGTACAATGGGTTTGTTGAATCTGATTTAAAGCTCAACTGGCAAGCATCAATAGGTGCTGAGGTTTAGTTCTAGAGGACTTGTAAGTTCAGACCAAATCAAAATACGATTCACTTGTATTGCTGATAATGTTCCAACAGCTCACAGATTTCAGACTCCATCTCCTAGGCCCCGGTGGTTTGTTGTTCGGATTGTGTGCATTGTCGTGTCCGCTGGAGCTTTGTCCGGTCTCATGAAGACGATCTTCACAGCCAGTTTGAGGAAGTGACGACTGGTCGCCATATAGATAAACACGTTGAAGACATGGTGAGTGAGACTGATTTCTTTGATGATTAATTTCAGGATTGTAAAAGAAAAATACTCACGCCATGTACTCTGGGGAGAAAACAATAAAAAGGGGGATAACATAAAACAATGAAACGTACTACAAAAGTCTAGGAATAC
This sequence comes from Elysia chlorotica, assembly GCA_003991915.1. Taxonomy (NCBI): domain Eukaryota; kingdom Metazoa; phylum Mollusca; class Gastropoda; family Plakobranchidae; genus Elysia; species Elysia chlorotica. The sequence continues at coordinate 15,511 of RQTK01001592.1, forward strand.
GCAATATGTAATCATAATAATTAAAATTGCTTGGGCTATATCGTATGTTTTAAAAGTAACACGGGTGATGAACTGAGATAAAAAGAGGTCAAGGAATAAGTTATCTATGTATACCTTCACTAACAGACGACAAGGCAAAGAAAAACCCCACAACAACAGTAAAATGTGTCGTATTACGGCTAAGTCAGCGTTAATCAATGATGTAACGCGCTGAGACAGAAGTCCTTTTATCCCAAATCTGTCTTACAAGAAGTACAAAGACCTGAGACCCGTTCGCCCTGTGGCGTCCTCCGAGGTAACCTTAGAGACGTTAAACCCAGAGAATGAGTGGTGGTGAGTGAGTGAGCGGTCGTGAGTGAGTGAGAGAGAGAGAGAGAGAGAGAGAGAGAGAGAGAGAGAGAGAGAGAGAGAGAGAGAGAGAGAGAGAGAGAGAGAGAGAGAGAGAGAGAGAGAGAGAGAGAGAGAAAGAGAGAGAGAGAGAAAACAGTACTTGGGAACCGTTGACATATCACTCTCCTGGAAAACAAGAGGGTTTTCAATTTATAGGTGTGGGCGAGCAAAACTGTCTGTCGTCATCATGAGGACAACTTTTAGTTGATCAACTAAGAAATTGAAATCGCATTGTGGAGTTGAGGTACACAGTGTCTTACCTCACTACAACTAAATAGTTGATCGAGTTTTTTCGAGTTGCGTCATTGTAGGGCCTTGTCTCGATATTACACAAAAAGGACGTGACAGAGGTTACTTGTGTTTGTGCTTTGACATTATTTATCCAGTCTTAAGTTTTAATTTGAAAATTCTTCTAAACCTTTATTGTAAAGAAGAGATTTGCACTCAATCAATGAAATCAGTTTTTCTGTCCAGTTCGCATCGACATCCTAACTGTCTCTCGCTTTAAAAAATATAGACCTCTCGGTACGTAATACAAGCCACTTATTAAAAATTTCAGAGTTCCTGTACTCGCAGTAGCGATTAAGTACTGTGTGTGGTCGACTCGTGCCAAATCAACTATCTAGTAGTGATGCGGTAACTGCCTCTATTCCTCACTAGCACAATAAAATTGACCAACTAGTGTGTTGAAGCCAGTTTTTTCCTCGGCTCAAACTTTCACGATTAGAAAATTGAGTTGAAGTAGTGCAGTAGCGTCTTCTTATTTTCATTGTTTACATAAAATCCTTTCAATGTTATAGCTGATCAACTAAAAGGTGCAGTGCGGTGCCGGCTTTATAATGGTTGTTTCAACTCAACATTAATGTCGGACTTGTAAAGGCCACAGCTTGTTTCTGATTTCCGACATAAGTTCGGTCTTCGTAATAAAAAAGGAGATGACAAATGTACGACTACAAATCACTTTTTACAGTTGGAGGATTGCCTGTTACCTAAAAAACAGCAACATTAAGCAATTTAATTAAAATACGCAAGTTAATTAAAACATTGGTGACATAACGAAAGATTCAATTTCTCTATCAATCGTCCATACGGCCCATTATTATTGGATATAATTATAACTGATCTATATCGCAATGCTCATTTAGATTTGATGTCAAGATTGCATTCAGATTTGTCGAACTTTGAAGCACCGCGCCATGCCAATTTGTGCACACTGCTAACACGAAAATGCTCCCAACTGTATTTAGCGATGGATTTAATTGTATGACATCCGATAACAGAAGTCGATCATGTCAGCATCATCAACTAACCACCTCAATCGTGAGTTCGATTTACATCAAATGTCTGGTCTAAAATGGCGTGACGGCTAAAGTGCAGCTGGAGTCATAAATATGAACACAGCAAAGACTGCAATAATAATCGAATGTCTACGCAACTAGTTAAAGCAAAATTATTTGAAAAATAAACCCGAATGAAGGACGTTTGCTGTAGAGATAAAACAAGTAGGTTCAAGATATATTTTTATGAAGGAAATTTACGTCTTTTTCTTAGCGTCTTTGGTCGATTTTCATGCTATTTTATAAACAGACCAGTCAAACTTAATACTAGTTAGAATCAATTTCATCGTGTTTATAAATTAAAAACAAACACACAAGACATAAACACTCGATTAAAGCGATAATAAAAAACACTTGCAAACATAAATAGGACAAAGCCCTTAAACTACCAGGACAAGTCAACTACTTATTCAAGCTCAAAACCTTACTATGCCCACCAGCTGCTTGATTCTTAGTACCTCTCAAAGCAATACACTCAAAGATAAACGTGCATATTTCAAACACACAGTGTTAAGATCGTTAGGTCCGTTGTCTTAAAGGTTTTAACTAAACAATAACAGAGGGTTTGAATATTGAAACTGGACCAGAAAGTGCAGCCAAAACGCAATTCTATAATTCTAGTCCCACCTTGTTCACTCTTCTTTAACTAAACGCAACAATAGAGAAACATAAAATTGAGCTATTACCCCAATAATTCACTTGTACTATTGTACGCTTTTTGGAAATTGAAAAATCAACGTGTCTCCTTTAATAGGTTTATCAAATGACTTTATAAGCATACTTTTTAACGAAATACAAGTACTTTGATAATGTAGAAAATGCAAAATTAGTGTCGAACAAAAATGAACAAAAGGTGCACTGAAAACCGTCAGGTGTCGCCTTGACAGCAAAGGGATAAGTTTAAGAAGTCTCTTTATAAACGGACGTCTGATAAATAATACGTACAAGAGACTGTATTCTTTATCGTTAAAAAAACTCGAAGTGTTTGTTCAAGTCTGATAGTTAAGAGACCGTATTTCCTACTCTATGCTTTCTCTCACAAAAGGCGATTACCTTTAAAGAATAATGTCAATTGGTTTACAACTTCTCATACCAGCTGTCCATTCTACATGTGGCCCCTTCCCTCGCTACACGGACTAAGTGTTGTTCTTTGTGTTATATGCAGTTTTTTGCACTGTTACAGGTATTATTCAGTGGTAAAACGTGTCTATATTAAAGACAAAACATATTCTACCTAACTCGCCAATTTGATTAAGCCTAATTGGATGAAAATTGGAAAACAAAGTTTTAACAAAAAGGTATATCAAATTAAAGTTAAAGAATGCATTAGCAGCTCTTGATTACGACCGTTCCAAGAAAAAAAAACAAAAAACTTTAGCGCATCTTCCGTTGACATCTATCTGCATTCCCTAAACGTTTATGTTATTTGCTTTTTCAGGAATTTATACACCAATAAATTTTGAATAAGACTTACTAGTTTGTTATTCAATAACTTTAGTTGTTTATTATAGTTATGAATATCGATCATTTATTTTCGATATTTCATAAAGTCGTCTTGTATCTAATTTTCCAGCCCTGTCGTTTTAAAGCTATAAGGAAGAGACACTTGGATTATAAGAAAACACATGTATGCACTTACATCGCCGGACATATCCTCAAATCTGCATGGTATTGGACCAAACTTGTACATTTCCTGCATGACATACATCAATGTGTTCGGCAACATTGTCAAGATAAGGAAGAAGGAAACCATTAAAACTGTAACTGTCGTACTTGTGCTGCTGCTAGACTTAGTACCTCCGCTTGCTCGGTTGTTTTGTTGCGGATCGTTACCTCTCTTTATAGACTTGAGCAAAGAAGCGCTTTGGTCGGGCGCGTTGCTGCGGCTCGAAGACTGTTCGTTGTGGTTAAACGAATTTCCAATGCTGAGCTTACCAATATGTCGAATCTTGTAAAGCACCGCGATGTTGAGGACAAGCACGACGAGCGGCAATACTCCAAACACCGCCATCTCCGTGCTCCAGTTGAAGATAGAGAAAAGGGAGGCTTGGCTCTTGTTCTGCTCAAGGTCACGTCTTAAACCGCACTCGCCAACAATAGAGATAGACCAAAAATAGAGTTGAGGCAGGCTCATGGCTACAGCCAAACCTAACAAACAGATAATAATACGAGGCGTGCGAGTTTTTCCAAAGCGCTCCGACTTGAACGGAAACCACATAGAGAGGAACCGCTCCACCGTAAAGGCAAACACAAGAAACACACAGAAGTACTGGACAGCCATATTGGCCATGTTAAAAATCTGACACCAGCCGGCCAGGTCTAGAGCCCAGGAGCCAGGGATTCTCTAGCTCGTAGATGAAGCAGAGGACGAGGAAGGTCAAGTCAGCTATCGACAGGCAGGTCAGGTAATAGGCGGCTGTGTTGCACGTCCTCATTCGAGGGTTGGCCCAACCAAGGCGGACACGATGTTGCCGAAAATGCCGATAACTACCCACACAAGTGTCACATATCTGTTCGCTCTCATTGTGTTTGGAATATTGTAGTCATAGAGATCTACAATGAATGCAACGTTATAGTAATAACTATGGAGCTCCGTATGGTTAAATATGTATTCATTATAGGTTGTGTTGTTGCATGCCATAGTGAACTGTAAAGAAATAAAAGAAGAAACTGTTCATAATAATTGTTAAATGAATTACGCTATGGTTATCGCACAGGCGTTATGGTTAGAGAATATTGTAATCTACCATGTGTTCAAAATAGACTGTTATACGTAATTTTAGAAATAAGTCTGAGCTGCTAAGTACCATCACAATATATTAAAGTTTTATTGGTCGCCAAAATGTTCCTGATGAGATAAAAACACAAACTGACACAGAGCACAAGAGAAAACATAAGTTTATTTGTCATTCAAACTTAGTGATCTCTAAAATGAATAAAACGATATACTTTTATAGAAGAAATATGTATAATATTCTTTATTTTTGTTTATGTCGTTTCACTAGTAAGTTATGCCTCATACTAACCTCAACCACATTAAGTGGCGCGTATATCATGATAATGGTTTATTTGTTTTTGATTTTAACAAAAAAAAAACACAACAAAAAACAAATAAACAAAAATAAGAAACTAAAGCCAAAAAAATAAATAAATAAAACTAGAAGACCTTTGCTTTAAACTTGAGCCAATATAAAACAGACAAAGATCAACCAAACGCATACAAATAAATATAACAAATATATATTCATACATAAGTTTGATTTTGACGGTGCTTTTACATCATGTCTTAGCCCTCTAAAATTGCTGCATAAAACAAAGCTGATTTTATTTTCAAAATCACAACCACTAAAAATATATCATACATATCCTACACAGTAGTTTGTGTTGGTGCATTTGTTTGCAAAAAATAATCGTTTATCAAGAAACGATGCGAAAACAAAGATACACGAATTGAAATCAAGAAATAAAAAGGCGTGAACAAAAATCTTTGAATAGATTAAGTGAATAGCTCTCCTAGTTAAACGTCGTTGGTCTTAAAAAAGTTTCTATACGGTGACGAAATCCCTGAAGACCATACCCAGGACTTAGCCAGGACCCCCTACCCAACCAGTGATGAAAATTGATTTCGCCAGAGCAGGGATTGAAATACCGATCTCCTGCTTTCGAAGCTATAATTTAATTCCTTTAATACCAAGCCTCCACCATGCCCCACACACTTTGTTATCGGTTGAGAAAATTCAGAGACGCAAAATTGTTACAAACTCGGTGTAAGCTGAAGCTAAAGGAAGAAGATGATGATGATGAACAAAACTCATTATTAAATTTCCAGGACCATTACGACTTATACACGCAGAGTCAAAAATAAGAGGTATGTTTTTCAGAGATCCGTCCAATAGAAATATTTGATAGTTATTCAGAAAAACTATTTCACCTGTTATTTAACGAATCACTATGCCACACTTGAAAAGTCGGAGTTATGAGTGATAGACCTGTAATAAAAAATAAAATGCATGATGTTACAACAACGCAAAAGGTGTGAATAATTTAAAAGATTAAAAAAAAAGAAGAAGACACAATCTTACAAAGCCTGTATTGATATTTAGTTTGTAATATTGAAGCACTAAAATGTACGAAAATGACAATGTAGAATAAAATAAGTTACTCTTAATTATCATTTTGAAACCTACGAGACATAATAATGTTGACACTAGAAAGTAAATACATTTCTCCACCTAACAAATCACTCTCCTTTTTCACCTCTGATTTCCCAAAGCCATTGTTACTTAACCTTCACCTGGAGGAATATAATTGTTTACAGGCACTGTATTTGGAAATGTTCAAAGTCCTATAAAAGATAAATGAAAGAAGCTTCTATTTTTAAATTGATGCGTATCAAAGTTTTATTTCAGTTTTTCTTTATTTCCGAGATAATGGATATTTTAGCAAGTAATAGCTCAACGGGAGCACAAGAACCATTTAAAAGCCAAAATGGATGTTATGTATACATTTGGAAAATAATAGCCCCACCCCCCCCTACTCACACAAAAAATAAATAAATACATAACATAAACATTAAAAGAACGAATACCTTTTAAATAAACAATGAATGAATCCCATTCACGATTGCTGGGAGCAACAGCCGTTACATTGTAATGTAATGAGGCTACTGGGTTAAATCGTTGTCTCAGGCTATTTATTAACCTTACCGGTCATAAAGACAAACTATGTAAGACTAATTACAGTACAATTAAGCTAAATAACCAAATAAAAATAGCACTTTCTAACTTTGTTATGATATAACGTAAATAATATTGCTGATTGCAAAAAAAAAGGAAAAAAGACTGATATCTTTTAGGAGGTCAGTATCAAACACCCCTATTTTGAGCACGTATATAATGAAAAGTTAAAACCAAAAAGTGCAAAAAGATAAGACGTACATGCTTTTAAGTTCTTTACAATTCTTTAAGCCCAACGATTCAATTAGTCGCCATATCATTTCCCAGATTTGTTAAATAATCGGTTGATATATTATAATTCAAGGATATGTTGCACATTGTTAAATAGAAAAAAAATGTGTTTCATACAGTACGTCAGACGGATGAAGAAGGAGGGGGTGGAGGGAGAGAAGGAGACGACGAAAAGGAGATGAAAAAGAATAAAATACCTTACCGCATGCAAACCTTAATGAAGATTTAAAATTAAAACAGTCATTTTCACCCTGCGCTTTCTAACTTTGAACAGGAAGATTTGACTGTGAAACAAAAGTATGACCAAAAATATAAAACAGGCAATAATATGTCGTAGTAACAATATTTAAAAAACTCCATCAAATTATTTGAAAAGCGTTATTATTTAATTTGATATCAGACACAGTCGAAGGAGGTAAAGAGTCCTTCGCACAACACTAGCGTTTGTAGGTGTTCACTAAAATGGGAATTTTACTAACTCTGTCGTGTCAACCAAAAAAAATGTCAAATATGATAATGGAATATTTTACTTACTATCTTCTTTTCTAGGGTTCACAGTTTAGGCCATATCATGTTTATATTTGTTTGGTTGTCAATACTAAATGGAAACTACCATAAGTATAGATTGGTAGACTAAATTTGGTCCATTCTCTTAAACTGTTTGGGCATGCATGACTAAATGTCTTACTAACGGTTTGTTAAATAGATTCCTGTTATATTTTGTCTTTACACTGATTGCTTTTTTCAACATTGAGACCTTATTACGGATGTTTTGTTTAGCGTTTAAACTGTCATTTATTGAAAAATGTCTTGGAAACTTCATAAAAATGTTTATAAAAGAAAATGAAAAAAAAAAAACAACAAAAAAACTAAACAAATCGAAACATACTGAAACACCAAAACTTTTTAAATTGCACAATTTCACAATATCTATTAACTTATCACACGAAGACAATGTTATAATCGAACTTTTTTATATTTTAAAAATTACATGAAAGTAATAAAGATGAAAAAGAAGTATTTCGCAAAATGTCTCTCAAATTTCTTAATAGTAAGCGATTTGTTAAAAAAAATGTTTTACTACCCTACCTGAGGTTCGATCAGTCTGAAATGCCTAACACTACAGGTTCTCATGAGCTCACGTTGAACACTTCATTACTAATGAAATCCCAATGCCAAAGGACTGTCTACACAGTCAGCACTGTTCGAACTTTTAATCAGTCCAATTAACTTAATCACTTTGTCAACAGTTTCCAATAACTGTGGCTGCACCAGCGCGCAGGCCGCTTGATCAAGCCATATATTGTCCTGCTTTCCGCCACGCGCTCCCTCTTGCTTCATGTGTTAGGTCCAACGGTCTGCGTTTTTCCCGTTTTTCCCCTCGTTTCCGCCACTACTAGGGCTGTGGCTCACACTGCACGAGTGAAGAAGGGATTCGAGGTGGCGCACTGGTTTTACAGATACATACAGGCAAACAGCTCAGGGCTCGCATAACATGCCGACACCAGTACCTACCAGTCCCTATTGAGAAGGCAACGGCGTAACCACTTAATGAGTAAAAGGAAGAAAAGACTTAGTGAGGAAACAAAGGTAAATTTAAAGATGATTGAGAGAGAGGGAGATAATAGATAAATAGATAGATAGATAGAGAGCGGGAGAGAGAGAAGAGAGAGAGAGAGAGAGAGAGAGAGAGAGAGAGAGAGAGAGGGAGAGAGAGAGCGAACAATGAGAGAGAGAGATGCAAAATGTCATAATAGTTATGAAACATAAGGATTTAGGAGAAAGAAAGAATAAAAGGAAGATGTGATAGATAGATAGATAGATAGATAGATAGATAGATAGATAGATAGATAGATAGAGAGAGATAGAGATAGATAGAGAGAGAGAGAGAGAGAGAGAGAGAGAGAGAGAGAGAGAGAGAGAGAGAGAGAGAGAGAGAGAGTAATAGTTATGAAACATAGGATTTAGGAGAAAGAAAGAATAACCAGAAGAGATGATAGATAGATAGATAGATAGATAGATAGATAGAGAGAGAGAGAGAGAGAGAGAGAGAGAGAGAGAGAGAGAGAGAGAGAGAGAGAAAGAGGGAGAGAGAGAGCGAATAATGAGAGAGAGATGCAAAATGTCATAATAGTTATGAAACATAGGATTTAGGAGAAAGAAAGAATTAACGGAAGAGATGGAACTATAGAAAGTAGTTACTATGAAACTGTTAGAGAAAATTGATTACTAAGCAGAAACAAGCCATGGTTCTGTTTTTGTGTGTATGAGGGAGAAGAAAGAGAGGCAGAGACAAAGCTTTGAGTGAGACACAGAGAAATAGGTGATTTCCTAACATGAGCATATTGACCCTTTAAATGTTTTTAAGTAAGACTTATATCGCTATAAAACTTTCACATTTTGAATTTAGAGGGACATCTATCATTAAAGAAAAGATATTATTGAAATTCTTACCCTAACCTTCCGAACGCCATCCTAATTACTGAACAAGTTTGAGGAATGGCAAATGAAAGACGCTGCATTTTGGTTGTGTTACACTATTCAAAGAAAAACGAAAAATTGGAACAACAAAATTCTTTTATAAAATTTTTCCAAGTTTCGCTTGGAAGTTTAAATAAATCTACTTTTAATCATGAAAACTGATTTATGAGATTTTCTTTCGGGCTTGTGCGTGTAGACTGTGTGCAAATAGTCCCCCACATTGTTTCGCACCCTATGTCACATAGTTAATCAAATGGAAGTCTAACAAGATTAGCCTATTCGAGGTTAATATAATTATACGAGGCGATCGTGTCGATGAATTGAGAATGTAGCTCAGTACACAACTTCATCGGATACTGTTGGCTAAAGGAAGCGAAGATTACATTTCTTGGTTCTAGCAAAGATTTGAAGGTATACCTTATGAAAGCCTAACAACATGAAGCTTTGAAATCGAATCTGGCGAAAGGAGAGTTTTAGTTATACCTTCCGCAAAAGTTTTCAATTTCCGTACCTAAAAGTTGCCGTGATTATATTTCCATTTTGTCTTTATTTCTTCACAAGGATTCAATCGGTTCACAAAAACAAGGCGAAAATCACAGGATGAGGCAAAATGTCATATCCCGTGGTGAAAATACTTTATTATCATTTAAAATGTTGGAATTTATTTTCTTCGAAAAAAAAACTTCTAAAAATTGTTAACTTTTACCTGTGCCGCTTGGAATCGTTTGGTGCTTGGACAAATCTAACAAGAGAAGAGACAAGAGCTGAGATTTGAACTTAAAACTTCCGGCGAATCAGGCGTGAGCTTTTAAGCGACTAAGCTACTGGCGGCCAGTGGCGGGTCTATGAAGCGTCGAAACAGCAGCTGCTCTACTAACTACCTGGGTTGTGTGACAGCCCAAGCCGAAAGTGCAGTTTAACCGTGCATAACCTATAAGTGTACTGTTAATATTATCAACCCCTGGTGAGAAAACCAATTGGAGCATTAGTTAATAAGATATTTGAAGTCTTCAGTAACGATTTCTTAGTTTGTGGAGTGTTATTAAAAGACAATTTTAGATTTTGTTAGACTAGGTTTCAAGTCGGTGGTTCTTCATAGGGACATAACTGATTTAGCAAAAGATAACAGATAACTCTTTGTAGCAAAATAAAGAAAGAAAGAGAACAAAAATCTAGAAACTTGTCCACTCTGAAACTACATTCTGATAATAGATCTCTTGTGGGTCTAACATAAAAATATCTTTCCCTACGCTATTCATTAAACAAAAGCTGTAGATATTAAAATGTACAAGATCTCTAAATATTGATTTTAGATAATTTTGTTATGTTTGTGCTCTTGTCTAACTTTTATCCATTCAGCATGGTCTGCAGTGTTATTATGTGTTACCAAAGGTGAGGTAAGATATATGAATCATGAACAATATTTTCTGACAAATCATTACGATAAGAATTTTTGTCTATGTTTTGCACGTACGAATCAGGTGAGAAAATAAAAAAGCTTCCACATGGAAGTGACTGAAATAGTAGAGTGCTAAAAACCGAAAACTACTTGCGATTCCTGTGTACCGTCACTGAAGGTATTTTCCTCTTACTATTTCAGCCTTGCCCCTACCAATCATTCATTGCGAACTTGAAACGATGCAAGCTTGGGAAAGGGCTATCTAGATCATTAGCATGCGAAGTAGCAGTGATGCTTAGAATCGTGAGATATAGTGGTGTCGGACTGAGCTCTGTATTGGCAGGTCAGCCAATCTGAGAATGGCCCTCTGGCCGATAAATATTCACAACCAGGTTTCACAGAGAGGCTTGGATGCTTTGAATAAGGGTCAAGCGATCCTAGTCATTTTTACTTGGAAATCAAATTGGAACGGTTCTACTTCACGTGTTAACTTTTCCCAACACTGCTATAGCGCTAAAGCAATGCTAATTTCCTTTTCTCTTCCTTCATTAATATTCTGAGACTTTTATTCAAGGAGGGACTTTGCGTGTTCCTCTTTAGTAATTATTGCTGCTATTGACACATTCTCTGTGTATCCTCTAAATACTACTGACTACTACTATTATTTCTATTTCTACAACAGCAACAACTACTGTCATTACTTCTACTACTACTACTACTACTACTACTACTACTACTACTACTACTACTACTACTACTACTACTACTACTACTACTACTACTACTACTACTACTACTACTACTACTACTACTACTACTACTACTATGGACTTACCCTTGTATTTTCTTTGCTCTTACTTAGAGAACGCTTCGAATTTGACGATTTTCAAGCAAAATACGAACTTTTCTCAATTTCCGAGACCAATAATTAGTTGCGCTTCATAAAAATTAATGCTCAGAGCCGTGTTCCTACTACTACTACTACTACTACTACTACTACTACTACTAACATTACTACTACTGCTGCTACCATTACTACGATTATTACTACCACTACTACTACTATTACTACTACTACTACTACTACTACTACTACTACTACTACTACTACTACTACTACTACTACTACTACTACTACTACTACTACTACTACTACTACTACTACTACTACTACTACTACTACTACTACTATGGACTTACCCTTGTGTTTTCTTTGCTCTTACTTAGACAACGCTTCGAATTTGACGATTTTCAAGCAAAATACGAACTTTTCTCAATTTCCGAGACCAATAATTAGTCGCGCTTCATAAAAATTAATGCTGAGAGCCGTGTTCACCTGAAGGCTATTTCTTCGTGAAAATGTGGAGAATCAGCCATCATGGCTTGTGAACTCAGACATTTTAACACCCGCAGTAACGTCGTTAGAGAGGAAACTCGTTACAAGACACCTGAGCAGCTTTGAGCAGCAGGTGTAAGAAACATGACTTTTAGCCATTGAGGTCAGACAAACGGTTGCATGTATTGGTTAGCTCAATCGATAACTATAAGTAGGAGGTCCGACGTTCGCATATAAACTGCAGTCTGCGTCTCAGATCGTAAAGTATATGAAACATACATTAAAAGTTAATTAAAAAATGCGCAAAAACAAATGACTCAGCGGCTAGAGCACAGGATTCCCAAGCATAAAATCTAAATTTCTTTGTTCAATAAGCATGACACAAAACCACCATCTTCTTGGGGGGCGTTTACAAAATTAGTTAAAGCTGATTGTTAAAAAGCGGTTTTAAAAATAAACAGGTGTATTGCAAAAACATGGTTTGAAAATGCGAAAGGACTAGATTGCAGAGGGGCAGAAAAATATAAAACAATACAACGCATAATTTCGAGACTAGGAAATACCATAATTAATTACTTTAATTATAAGAACGCGGAACGCGAAGATTCGTATTTAACTAGTAAAGACGAACATTAGTACCGTTAATATGACAACAACACCAATGATAAAAATTGGCTTGTCTTCATTGCTTCCGATCATTTATTAGTTAGAACTAGAGTGCTGGATGAGCGTAATCCTGTTGGAGAAATCAACTATCTAAGCTTAGCTTAGGAGACGAAAAGTAATATGTTTTTAGGGCAGACTAACGCAGTGTTTGCACTCAATTTAGTAGGGAAAATCCGACAAGATAAGGGAGTTGTCTACATTCCTCTTATGAGAAATGACAACACTTCGCCGCGCTATCTTTCACAAGCGCTCTAGATTAAGAGAGCTTTGTGTTACTCTCTTGTCATGCAACGTTACTCAATATTACATACTGCCACTGAATTCGATTTGCAAATTTTCTTCCTTTTACAACATTTATGAGAGTTTGCTTGTTTTAATTCCACCTTAAGAGCCACCGAATCGCCTTGCCACTTAAGGCGAGCATGTATATTCCGCTAGTTCAGTACGCTCCCTTAAAAAGAAGGTTCACCACTAGTGTACTAAGTCACTTTAAGTGACTTGCTATATTGATTGGGAAAAAAACAATTCGCACAACAGACAACCGCTGTAATCCGAACGCATAAACACTTTTTTCATGGAGCTTGGTCTGGTGGTATAAACGACAGGGTGTGACGAAACTCCCCTATCCCGTGAAGAAAAGGCTCATTTAAACATTTTGCAGAAAGACTGTTGTAGGTTTAGTGTTGATGATTTGAGATATTATATCGTCATACTCAACAACTATTTGCTTTGTCTTTCTCTGAGTAGTACAAGGAAGTCCTTTAGTATGACTGCTATTTTTTAGATTCAGACCGACAGGATAACACACCATTAAAGAGACATTTGCTTTAGTTTCTTTTATGTAGTGAGTTTTAAACTTTTAAATAGATCAAACAAATTTATCTGATTCAGTCGTTTTGAATTTCCGCTTAAGGGGCCAGACAAGGATATTGTACTGGTTGTTGTTACACATTTCATTTATTTTCTTTCTGGATTTTGAGAAGATTATTGGTTTTAGAAAAATGTTGATATATAAATACCCACTTCATGTTAAGAGAATGTTTTTAGATACAAACCACTGAATATTGAAATTTTGTAAAACTTTAAAATTAGTGTCAGAGTTTGTGTAGTGTACACATGGCCATCATATCAACTTTAGAGACTACGACGTGCTGAAAATGATGGACTTACCCTGACAGCCCTGGTCATCGTTTTTCCTCAAACTTGACAACAGTCACGTTATTAGCAAAATTATTGATCAGAACATTGCTATCTTTCAAAACTGACAAGTTTTTGTAGAGAAATATCCACCTTTCTTCTCCCTTTCAGTTGTGTATTTAGAGAGCAACGGAGTATCAGAATGAGACAAATAGTGTCATTGAATTTACTGACATAGCCTTTTTGGTTTCATCTGGAGAATTTTCGTTCTAAGACACTTAAAATATTCCTTTATAGTGTTGTTTGAAAGGGCTGGGTACACGGCCATAAACATTCACATGAATATTTAAGGTGTCGTTTTGTGTTCACATAATGTTATGAACTCTTTATATAATTGCGGACTACTTTCTACTTTGAAATTACACCATTGTTTAACTTTGGTATAGCTACTTACCAATGTGGTAGCATTTTGCCTGAGTAAGAAATGATACTAAGGTAGAAAATTGAATTAGTCATTGAAAAGATGATGGCTCAATTAAAGCTCTAGATGAAAACTGAATGTGGTTGGTAATACTTGTTATTGGCATCTACGATTAAAAAAAAAAGATGTTAAATATAGTGAGAAAACACAGTGGAAAATTTAAACGGTAAAAGGAAGTTAAAAACAAATATGCATAATTAGTTGAGACAGGGTTTAGATCTCATTCGGTCACATTATACTGATACAAACATAACCATCGGGGAACATTATTATTAGATCGAGAATCGAACCAGTGGGATAACATTTTGAACGCACTGCTATTGAGACACTCTGTCTCTCAAGCTGACTGAGTTAAAGGTCTATCTGTTATTTCGCATCGCACAAGCTAAAAATGGCGGTGTTACTGCTGCAGTTTTTTGCACATGTAACCCTGAAGGGCGATCAGACATGTCATATCACTCATGTCAGAGCAGAAAAGTTACACATCTTGGACAACTCCGCCTCACTCTCATCTCTTCTGTATGCATGGCGCCATGCTAATGGCTTTTTGACAAAATGATGTAATGCGATGCATGATAGAAGCATCTAATTCATGAAAAACAAGAAAACCACAGCTGTACCGAGAGGTGTGAGGAAAAAACAAATAAACTTGGAGTGATCATATCTTTAATCAAAATGCCAATGACATGGCTCAAGTGATGTGCACGAAGATAGAAAATGGTCGTGTTTGTGCGGATATGTAAAATTGTAGACGTAATTACAAAATTTACAGAATCCTCTATGCGTACATTTATTTTTTGTACAACCATGAATTATTCACAACGTAGAAACTTGTCAAGAAATTGTGCTCATAATTGTTATCTCGTCTCATCAGTTAAATTGGAATGCAGTACTTCATCATAATTATTACACAGGTTTTAGTATGAGGAT
This sequence comes from Elysia chlorotica, assembly GCA_003991915.1. Lineage (NCBI taxonomy): Eukaryota > Metazoa > Mollusca > Gastropoda > Plakobranchidae > Elysia > Elysia chlorotica. The sequence goes on from RQTK01001592.1 coordinate 30,635, forward strand.
AGAGAAATGTTTTCTTAAAAACTATAGAGATATTTTTTAAAGTAAAATTGTGTATTTTTTAATAGTAGATAAGCCATGTTTATTTAAGTTAAAATACTCATATAAAAGGTTTATGTGCTTGTTTCTACTAAACAAAGAGAATGTCAAACATACTGAATTTTCGGGAACAGAATAGGCGCGTCTTATACACGCTATATTACAATATATACATTGGGCTGTAAATACAAGGTAGCTTACAATTCGTCGTAAACCTTCTTATTATAGACCTTAAAAGATTCGTAAACTTATCACAGTGTTGTACTTGTTACCCATGATATCTAATATGATATCTCTTGAAATTCATACAACTGACGCTATTAACCATAATCTTCCAAATCCTTTGAAATAGTATTACCATGCGTGTTAGCCATTCGCCCGTCTGTTAAAAATCACACAATCATAAAAATTATACCATTAGTGATGTATTCTGGCCATTTTGTTTTTAATTTCTGTGCATATTTGTTCTCATTTTGAAACGGCATTTTCCTGTGGAATTTAAATTATATAAAAATGTGTTTTGTATTGCATTTCTTCTTTGAAGAAGCGTGACTTAAACTATTGTGGGAAGATTTTGTGTGTGCAGTTCTGGTCTCATAACACGCACCAGATGACAAATTTCAAGCGAATGTCTGTACCTGCTATTCAAAGGCTACAATTATAATATAATATAATATTTGATGATTATAATTTCATTGATTTTGAAAAAATCATGGACAATAGCCCACTCTTTACGTATATACGTTTATAATACTTATCTTTTAAAAATGCCGTTTTCCCGTCACGGTTTCATAAAATTTTTGTTAAAAACTTTCTCATTTGCAAATTAAAAAACAAATTCTTCTTCATCAAGCTTTTTTAAAGCAGAAAATAATTACTAGATTGGTAAATGGTCCATTACAGTTCTTGATAACATTCTCTTTCAATGGATGATCGATCAACTCAACCAGCATCAACATTTCATTATGAGATTTAACAAGCACTATGAATATGATTTTAATACTTCTCTTTCTTCATTATGTTTTTCTGTGTGATATAAGCAAATTAAAGAAAAATAGTGGTCTAAAATATGATAATATATAAACTTTTTCTTTTTGGTATCATTTTTGTAAGTTGCGAGCTATTAGATTTCTAGACTTTTAGACTCCTCGGGGAAAGTTCTTTAAAAAATCTTACGAAATTGTCATACTACTGCATCTAACAAAGAATTAAAAAAACCCAACAGTTTCCCTAATGAAAAGATAATTATGATAACAAAAAGTCTATATTGAACATGCGGCTGGTACATCTGTGTCTCCAATAAATGAAACGAGCAACATCTTTCGAACTCTACACAACCAGTCCTCTTAACTCAAGTCGGCCCGAACAAGAAAGTAGCCTAAGAAGGGTAGCTATTTGGGCTGACAGGATTGGCACAGACGTCGATGGATAAGACCACATTGAGACAAATCCCCTGGCCGTGACAACATATTTTAAAGATTTCTGAAGAGTGGTGGAGTGTTGTGGGGCTTTGTTTCTCTATCCCCGGTCCCAAGGAATTCTGCTCCATTTCACTGTTGAGTCGATCACAAAAAATACTGAGAGCGTGGAAGAACTAAAGGCTCATCTGATAATGTCTCCTCTCTTGACCCAAGGTGAATAATGCATCAAGCCTGTACTTCAGTTGCTGCTTCCTAATAGATTATTGTTATTGCAGCTTTGTATACCACATAAGCTGGCATTGCAAAGCCAAAAAGAGAAAATTGAAGGTCCCCGCTATAGGCGACAATAGAGAGTATCAAGAGTCGCAACGGAAATGAGTAAACACACTACGAGTGTGAGAAGCACTTAGGGTGATTATTTCCACTCGTCCTGTTTTGAAATCGCATCACCGATCCAATGGCATAGTTAATAAATTACAATCAATCAATGCTGCTAGCTGCGCCAGAACAAAGCTCATGATAATCATTCGAAATGTTGGAGATTAAGAAAGTCGGCTTTATTTCGTGTATATATTTAGATACAAATGCAAATTGTTTTTGGAAAGAACAGAATGTTTTGTTTGGTTCGGAATTCAATCTTTTGACGAATATGATCATTTTCAATTTTATGCTTTGATATTTAGATTTTTTATAATATTTATTTGCTTTCAGTTCGGTACATACTCCCCCGATATTTTCAGATCATTAAAAATTGTAGATGGAGTTTGCATATAAACAATTACAAATGTATTGTGGGCAAGCATAGAATGGAATAATACTACTCTGGGCAATGAACAGTTGGCCTTTAGTGTTTCAAAAGTGTTTCTGCAATAATTGGCGAAATAGCAATAAATGGTGCACATTTAAAGACTATTTGGGAAAAGTGTAATTTCGTGGTGAAATAAATGTCAATACTACAGCACCTGTTGCGATCACTGTCAAAGTCGAAAGATCAAAGACTTGTTACAAAGCATAACATGATATTCGAGAAGTAAACATTAATAAAATGGTATATGTTTTATTCTCATAACAGCGATAATACACCGTTTGATTAAATAACTTTAACGCAGAGTTAAAGTTTGACAATCATATTATCACCAACATTATAAATATGCTGACGACACCGCCACCTGGCAGAAACTGAAAGTAATATGCAAGTGTAAATTAAGACCATCCCCCCAAAAAGCAGGAAAAAAGACCTTGCCAAAATGATAAGTAACCAATACAATTGAAGTGTCTATTGGCAAGGTATCCCCTCATACAAATTGAAATTTGGGACTTACAAGTTACGACAGGAGGAAAAGTTGAAATACAAAGGGGAAATGATAACGAAAACGGAAAATAGGACAGAAAAAAAATATGCGATGTCAAACAGACCTTAAATAAAGGAAAGACGTTAATGATTTGACAGCAAACTTGTTCCTAATGTGAAGCAACGGGTGTCACAGTCACGTGCTCTATGTTCACTCAGTCCTTATGTACGGCAAGAAGACAGTGGGCCAACTGCTAGAGAGACGTTTCACAGCAAAATTTTAATGAAGTGTGGTTTATACTTAGAATGGTTACAGTCTACAATAACAATGGAATATATAAGTGTCTTAACAGAGACATGAACATTATTTTTCTCAATAGAATCTAAATGCAAGAAACAAAGTGTGTTGGTCATATCATGCGAAGACGTTGTGTAGAGCAGTTTATAACGACAAGTAAAACAGCGAGAGGTAGACATGAAGAGAAGATCTGGTACGGGCGAGGGAGATGGATTGGTGAACAAACAGATCGACCTGGTTCGAGGAAAACGGGACATGGAGGACAATGCTAATCGGCAGGGCACTCCATGAAAACGTATATTTCCATCGTTCTGGTAAGCTCAAGTGTTATCCTGAGGTAACAGGGCACAGCAGCCGCACCTTGCACTACCCGAGGAGTCCGTGCCCATGTCTTAGGTCTATTAAAATACACCGTTCTCATTGATTAAAATACCGGACGCCAATGTTGTGGTCGATCAGCAAAAGAGCCAACTCTTGTAAAAACAATCATTACTAAATACAAAAATTTAATTTTAAACTAGGAAATAAAAGTAATGCCTGATCTCTCAAAAGACTTTTTTATGTCCAGATCTTACGCTGCCACCTCCTTCATGCTTGCTTTTAAAGACGTATGTTTTAAACACTGATTAAATAACCTCATGTAAATTTATGTTAAGAGATCATCTCTGGTCAGAGACTGAATATATTTATAACTTTATTGTCTTTCAGTAACGGTTGCAGATTCTATGTGTAAGAAAAAAAGGAGAGAAGCGCTTTTTAAAGCACATTCTCCAAGGTGGAGTTCATCCTTACCAAAATAAATATGAGACTCAGCACGAAATCAAGACTATAAAAACCTTCATATGCTCCATCCTTATGTACAGATTGAAATGATGGACGTTGAACAAAGACATCTAGAAAAACCTTGAAGCTGGAGAATTGTTGCATGTCAGAAGAAAAAAAGAGATAAACATGGACTGAAAGAAATAATGGAAATGGTCGGGCACAAAAGATTTCTACGCAAAACCATCAGAAAAGGAGAACTACAATTTTCGGTCACATATACAGAGCTGATGGAATAGAAACGCAAATATTCTCAGGAAACTTTAGTCATGCTAAACGCAGAGGAAAAGTACAAAATACACATAGAGTCTGAATAGCTACGGAACAAAGAAAAATCCCCCTAAATAATTATCGAAACGAAACAGGTAGGGGGTACCTTTTGTCTACATAAAACCAAACCCTCTATGGCTTGTTCCCTTGTAAGTAGAGGACAGTCATATCTTATTTAAAAAGACATATTAATAAGAATAAACACACACAGAAAAAGAGAACGAGAGTCGTTGTAGTTGAGTTGGTTTAACGTGCAACATCAGCACTATATTGGCTATATTGTGGACGGAAGAGAACGAGAAAGTAGATGTTGAATACTAAACGCCAAATGCAAAGTGACACATACATTTATAACACAACAAGAGGAAAAAAAATAATACAAGAATATACTGTAATAATTATACAAATAGTTAATCTATATTCTTGGCATCTCCTATACGAAAACGAAAATGACCATGTTACAAAAGATCAGCATGAGATCTCTCAATTATAACTTCTTTGACATGTAATATTACACTTATCTTATATAGGACTACGTATGATGCAATTCTACTAGGATCTATAATTACTTACATAAACTGTTATATCACTCATGCGCGGGGAATAGAATAAGAAAAAAGATTTTGGATAAAGGATGGAAAAGAGAGAAGTAGAGAGAGGGGGAGAGAGACAGGTAGAGTCATAGACAGAGAAAAAAAGAAAGAGAGGGAGAGAGAGAGAGAGAGAGAGAGAGAGAGAGAGAGAGAGAGAGAGAGAAGAGAGAGTCAGACATACTGACAGACACATAATTGAATAGTTAAAAGGAGAAACAGAGACAAAATGAACGCCATTGTGTGACAGAGATGGAGGCAAGGAGTAGCAAAATACTACATGAGAGAAGGCAAATCAGACAATGGAATGACGTTGAATGGAGACAGCGTCAGAAAGAAGGTATTCTTTGTTCATGTCGATACGTGATATTATGCACAAAGCCATGTCAATCTGATTTTACGTGTTTTCAAAGAGAACCCGGCCTTTTTATCTTTATAACTCTTAGCCCTTGTACCAATATTTCATTAGTAGATATATACAACAAAATATATTCTTAATAATTAAAATGTCGTCTACCCTTTTTGTAAATACATACGCACTTACAGTTGTTGTTTTTGAGTTGTTTTAACGTCCAATGTTAGCACAATATCAGCTACATCGTGGCGAAGACCCAAGACTGATGTGTCTGATAATTTTATGTGCTGCCACAAACGAGGCAGTGCAGGAATACCATGACTCCTGTTTCAGCCGGTCACATTTAACACCGACTCACCAGTAGCGTGTGAAATTGTCATAGCTCGAACCACGGACTTACTGCATCGGAAGTCGATGTTCTACCCCAGGGCTGCGCGGCCCCGACAGATTCACACATACACAGATATATGGAATGAGAGATATTACGTCTATTTGAGAGATTTGATAGAAAGAGAGAGAGAGAGAGAGAGAGAGAGAGAGAGAGAGAGAGAGAGAGAGAGAGAGAGAGAGAGAGAGAGATTTTAATGGTTATCGACTTAACGCTAATAATAACAACATAAAATTATACCATTTCGGAAAAGTTGGCAAGCGAAAAGTACTGGTACAAAACAAGTGTAAAAACAAAACGTATGTGCCCAAGATAGTTTAGCTTGTGGTACTTTGAATTGACAATTTGAACGTTCGAATCTAATTTGGTGTCCTTGTCTTCGAATAAGATACTTCGAGAATCTCCGATGGCGCAGTATTAAATATTTATTTGACAGCTATCAAGATATCCATTTCTCAAAAGATACAGTATAAAATTCCCTGAAAATATAGGTCTAAAATGTATTTCTGGTAGTAAAAAGTAAACAGGTTGTTGTTAGCCGTAAGCGTAGTACACAGTATTAAATATTTATTTGACAGCTATCAAGATATCCATTTCTCAAAAGATACAGTATAAAATTCCCTGAAAATATAGGTCTAAAATGTATTTCTGTTCGTAAAAAGTAAACAGGTTGTTGTTAGGCGTAAGCGTAGTACACATACTACAGAAGTAGTTGATTGGGGGAAACATTCAGCAATTTATAGAATCGGCACCCAGCCAAAAAAAACCATAAACTTAAGTTCTGTGAGTCCCAAAAGACTTTCTATGCATGAAACAACGCCTATAGGGGAATCAATACGCGAAGGACAAAGAGAGAGAAAGCACGGGTTGTTATCTTCTTCGTGAAATGAAAGAAAACGCTAAAGTAGAAACACTCAGGGTATTGATTGCTAAGCTGCAATGAATGCTAAAAAGCCAACGCATTAAATCTGGACCGGACGAATTGATTACCTGTAAAGAAATTAATTAAATGGCGTTGATATCTTTAGGCTCTTAAATAAACATTAAGATAAGTGTCGTATATAGCGATAATATTTTAAAGTTTCAGTTTTCGAGTCGTATTAATTAACGCAGCGACAACTCCATTTATTTCATCGGTACCCCAATTTCCATTATAAATGAATACGATTGACGAAACTGTTCTATGAATATCATCGACGAAATGATAAGGCTCATTTTAAAGCAGGATGATTAAAAACATTCAAAGTAAAAACATGGGTTTTCCATACTCCTCAACGCGTATGCGGATTTTCATTCAATTTATAATGTTAAAGCGACTTATAACGATTTCATTGATAGACAAATACAAAATGATGTCACTTATTCTAACGTCCAGTTGTTTAGAGAAGATAACAAACAGCATTGAGATAACAGAATTACAAGTAACTGTTTCTGTTATCACGCTTTATAGAATATAATTACAATCAATACCACCAAAATCAATAAGTTAAGTAGTGAAAACAAAACAAAAAAGAGATTTAAAGAAATAAATGATACGTGTTCTTGGGATATACAATCGTTTTGTGAACAATTAGGAATGAATAGGGGTCGCAGAAGAGGAGAAAATAGATGAAAGGGAGGGAAAGATAAGTGTAATTAAGTAGTGAAAACAAAACAAAAACGATATTGAAAGAGATAATTGCTACGTTTTCTTGATATATACAATCGATTTGTGAACAGTTGAATGAAGAGGGGCCGCAGAGGAGAAAATAGATGAAAGGGAGGGAAAGAAAAGTGTATTATGATGAGACCTTTTGACAAATGAAACTCAGCAACACATCAGCTCATCATCAGCTCATTCCTGGGACTACATTTAGCAAAGACACAAACTAAAAAAAATTGTAACGATACAGTTTGTGTTCAAATTCATATTAGTATTCAATGTAGTAAGAACAACGAATTAGACTCGAGGGCTTTATTTTGTTGGCTGATAAAAACATGAGACACCGAGGTTATCTGCACAGATTCACAAATTCAGCTCGCACCAAGCCAGAACTTATGCATTTTAAAATTGGACATTAAATCAACACAACTAGAAGATTCCTTGGGAAAGAAGAGCAAAAAAGAAATGGAAATGAATATAAAGATTCTTTTCAGAATTTAGTGAGAGCAAAGAGAAACGGAAGGAAAACTCATATATGAAGTAGACAAAGACATACAAATCATAGACAATAAGAAGGGCAGACAGACATACACTAGAAGGCGGGGGGACAGACATACATTAGAAAACAAACAAGAAGCATAGACAGACAGAGGGGGGGGGGGGGGCGGAGACGAAAAAGGGGAAACATGGTTAAATAGAATATTATACTATTGAGGTATCATGTTTGTGTTTATGAATGGAAAATATCGGCAAGATTTATAGATAAAAACGGCAATATGGATTGGTGATTGTACATCGATTAAAAGGGAGACCAATTGAGGACGCTAGAATTTAACATTTTCGAAGCTAAGTAATAGTAGCAGCATTAGTAGCATGTTTAAAGCTAAGTAGTAATAGTAGCAACAGCAGCAGCAGTAGCAGCAGCAGTAG
>RQTK01001592.1:49659-66486 GCA_003991915.1 Elysia chlorotica
TCTTGTTCTTTCTCTTTCTATTTGCGGTGGTCGATTTTCTCTAGTATTAGATGATCCAGTGATATTTCGGTTAAAGTATTTCGGCTAATACGCCCCAATCAAGTGAACAAAAATCCTAGCGGCGCTCTGCCTGCATAACTCAGTTCACCGTAAAACAAATGAACATAATTATTCACTTATCGCTGGGCCGAGTCTTCATCGGTGAATTGATTGTGATAAAAACACGTTTCACATGAACAACTACTCTTTGTTTCGTCCCCTCTTTTTGATGGCATACAAAATGGACTTTGATTACTGAAGCTCTATCTACCCGCGACCTAACGTCCAACGTCCAACGACAGTTAAAAGACTATATCGCGCTCGGGTCCCAAGACTAATATCGAGCAGTTTTAATTGCTGCCTGCCAAACCGACAGACCGGGCAAAATTTTTGAGTTATATTGACACCGATTAAAACAAATTTTATACGAGTATGGGATCGACCTAAAGACATCCCCGCAAAGATGAGTCTCTGAGTTGATATTAAAACATCGAATTTAAAATGTGCCTGGTTTCCAATGCCTTTCATTTGATCTATTATTTCCATTTCTCTGTTTAAGTTGCGTAGTAAGTATACCGTCGTGGTAGCCTACTGTGTGTAGTAAGAATATGCAATAAATAAGGCTTACGGCGAGTTATAAGCTACCGCGACGTTGAACTTTGAACGTTGAACACTTTTGAAGCCCATCTTCTTGTTTAATTTTGCGGTACCAATGTCAAAATATTTTTAAAGTAGAAGCGGCATAGAGATAAGTCCATTTTAATGTCCAATTAATTGTTGGACTAGTGCACTAGACCAAACTCCTTTGTTAGCCAAGTTTGATTGATGGTTGTTACATATATTGAGACAAAGACAGAGACGTAGATAGACTAATTAAAGGGGGAGGGGGTGCATTCGAATACATTGTAATATGAAATCAGTGACGATTTTTTACTCTAATATATAGAGTCTACATCGGAAAGCTGAATTAATAAAAAACAATATTTTATGAGGTTTTAAATTCACATGGAGTTTTCATATAATTGAAATTCAATAGTTCGTTTCGTGGTTTCTGTTTCGGCTTAATGATTATGTTACTCAAACTAAAGCTTAAAAAGCACTGGAGCTGACATATAAGTAGGTCAGTGTACCGTGCTTCAGTAATTAAAACGTATCCTGTGAATTTTAAATCATTTTGTCTGACTTGATTACTTGGATAAAAAGTCAACTAAGGCAAATGGCACGCAACTCAACACTGTTTATATTATTATCTCAACAAGCATAGATCCGCCAAAAAGAAATCAAGGCGGTTTTGAAAAAAAAGTTAAATAGCAAAGGTACTCTCGTTTTTTTTTTTTTGCTACAATCAGAAGCCTGACTCACATTAGTCTGTTTATCATTTTCGTAAACGTTGGCCTTTTATAAATGTAGCCATACATGATTATTATTATTATGACTGGTGGTCTTGTAATGCGATTAACAATAACAAATTACCATTAACTTTTCGTTTCAATTTATCTGGGTATTTGTTTTGTATTAGTGAAAACAAAATAATATCCTGCTTTCTTGTAAACACCTCAGAGGTATATCGATGAAAAGTTTCAGTTACAGTAACGGTTTTTGTATGGCTTATCAGAAACTCGCATTAATTTAAAAGACGAAATAGCTTTAGTGTCACCATGGATGTAGGCCTAGGTTTGCATTTCCACACTTTAAAGAAACCCTATTACACAATATATTACGAAACCGTCCCGTTTAATTTAAATACAATTAGGGCGGAACTCGTTGATTTTGTTCTTGCCTTTAAGAAAGAAGCAGAATGGCACATCCTGACATTATACTAGAAAGGAGTTATTTGCAGATAACTCAATAGACGCGAAATTTATTATCGAATTCTGGAGTTTTAATAAGTCTATAATTAAAAGGCCGGGAATAATTACATGTTTAGAAATTCGGAAATAGTAAAAAAGATGAAAGTAAATTTAAACCCTTAATTTTTGCAGTCCGTTTCTGCAAAAAAAAACTTCAATTTTCAGTTGTTTGGTTTTTACTAATATTGAATTGAATACACCTTTTTATTACCTTTCCAGCGACAAAGATTACAAATAGTTTTTTCTAAGTTATTTACATTCAATTTATTTTAGTCATTGGCAGAAGTCTCAAAACAATAGGATTTAAATCACAAAGAGTCTTTCTGGAATCTACTCTCTGTCATATAAAAACATTCTGAAGTAGTTCATATTAATAGACCGGTGCATAAGTCGAGATTAGAACGTCGTGAGTCCAGCTTGCAAGTTCAGAGCACTACCTACTGAGTCTCAACACTCCACTCTCAAATACATATAATAATTATTGTAAATATAACAGGGAAATATAAATGTTTGGGGGTCCATTTTCTAGGTTGCGTTATTGTAAAATATATAATTTTACATTTTTCACTCTGTCTCCTATTGAGCTCATTATAGGAGGAAACATATTTGCAGAATCTGCAATAACTGTATAACGTTAATCCTAATTTACGGACCTTTTTTTTCATATCTTTTCCTCATTTGGTAAGAGCTTCCCCGTGTACGCACAGCGCCATTTTGCTGACTCAGTGATAAAACAGGTTCATGTAATGATGTTTTTGATATTGATTTGTTGCTGTTGTTTATGTTTATTTGAGTAGGGCCAGCAAATCTTAAGCGCTAATGTGCCTATTAAGCTTTAATCTTGTTGCGACATCACTATGAATGTGGCTTGAACAAGAGTCTGTTTCTCTGTATAAGACATTTCACATTTATTATGCAACCAAATATGACAATTTTGAAATAACTTGAATAATGAAACAAATTATTTCCACTATTTTCTCCATAGCTTGGAGTTCCTCAGAAGTAAAGTATATATACGTTTATTGTGTTTTAAAAAAGAAATCTGGTGTTTTTACTGAACATTGCATACCCAATGCAAAAAAGTTAAAATGCTTCATAAAAGTACTTTATCAAAATTTATTAAGATTCTTGATCCAGCTTAAGTAAGGTTTATCTCTATTATAGAATAGATTTAAGATTTATATATTTACTTAAAATAGTCATAAAGTAGTTCGAGATAATAACACCGCGATGTGAAATTTAAGACCTTCTGGAGAGTAACTTTTCAATCGGGTACATCTTGTGAATATTTAATATGATCGGGCAAGTTTAGGCCTCTTCCGGTTGATGACTTCAGACGTTAAGAAACAACCAATATTTATCTTTATTTCGTAATACTGACAGCAATAAGATTAATAGCAAAGTATATAATCATATATCAAGAAGCATAGATTTACTGGCTTCACGTTTACTAAAAATAGCTGCTGGTTTGAGTTATTGAAAGGTAAATCTTATGTACTAATTATTAAGTTATACATGAACGATATTATAAAATTTCTTTCCCCATTATAATGACATTGTTCCATTGTCATTTGATTTTTTTAAATATTTATTTGTTTCACGTATTTATTGAACACATAATTTACATATGTGGAAACCGTAATTTAGGACAATCTTCCATTAGCCGTTATCTTGAACGTGTTTCTAGTTCATTCCACAACACTATATAAATGAAAGTAATTTTATGATTCTCCAGGCTTTTTCGGCCCAACAATGACAGAAAAACACATTAAACGGATCTTGGATAATGATATGAGGTAAAAGGGTTGATTCGACCCAACCGTAATGAGCTTTAAACTTATTGCATACACTTTTACAATATTTTTGAAATGCCCCCATTGTTTTCTTATTATTTATTTGTTAAGTTCTCAAGTTTAACATGACCGTTTTTAATGCAGTTGATATTATGTTTATGTGTAACATTTCATCCATCATGTTATAGTTTTCCGTGTCGCAAGATAAAAAAAAGGGAATTAGTTTACAGGAAGTGAATGTTAGGAAACCTGAACCGTTTTTTTAAATTGAAGTCTATCATTGCGAAAAGTGCAAGATAGCATGGATTAAGGTAGACGAAGTTCTTTACGTATATATTGTCCATAAACAGTTTCTAATGGGATCTTCTTCTGTATCAATCATGACAGTTAGCTTCCAGGTCTTTTGTAGAAAGATACATTTTTTTGGCTTTAAAAAGTACAATCTTGAATTAACACGACTTGTTTTATTGATAATTTCATTATGATTTTTTTTCTTATAGTCCGATTTGATACTAATAACGTCAGTTAAACATGTCAGTCCACATCTTACCGTGAGGCTATGGAGAACAAAATAATCCCTAAAAGGAACACCCTCGATTTAGGTGTCTTTAACAAACATCCAAATCTAGGATACGCGGCCTTCGCATGTCAAGTTTAATATATCCTAGACCATGCGCGGTTTCCCTGATCTAAGCCCCTCGAAAAATGCCAGACCACCAAACCATAAAGCAAAGGGGGTCATCTGATACTTTGCACTCGCCTCTTTCCTCTATCTATTTCTTTAGTCTACTCTTACATCTTTCTTGTACTTATTTTACCTGCATCATTATAATATATACCTATGTTTTCTTTGTTCTACTTCGTTGGCAGACATCTCTGTTTAGTGTTTGTCTGGTTTTATCTTTCTCATCCTCTTCCTGTTTACTCTTGTACAAGAAACACTGATATAATGGTATAGCCTGAGGGTGCATTTGAAAGGACCAGCCTTTTTTAAACATGAAATCAAATCGAAAGGTTCTTCATTTCTCTTCAACTAGCGTTACTTTCGTCCATTTACTCCGGCGCTTCAAAAACAGCATTTATGGATCAGCCTTCATAAATAGAAAACCCAATTTTTTAGAATTTGTAAAATGTACTAATAGTCTCTTATAATTATTTAATACTGATTAATTTAGATAATCCACATTTGCGATATCTAAATATTCATAGCCTTTCTCTGCAGTTGCGCTGTCTAGTTGTTTATAAAAATCTCTGCAGTTGCGCTATTTGTTTATAGATATTTCTTCACTTGCGCGGAAGAAATTTTGTCATTCCGCTTGCCCACGCACGGAATTGGTTTCAGCCTCCGTGCTCCATGAAAATGAATTATTGCAGATGATGGATAAGGTGTGAAGTAAACTGACATAACGGAAAGAAAATCGAACGTGAAATGAAGGCGATTATATTGAGGGTTGATTTCGTTAGCGTCCAATATCAATGAGTCTAAATAAGAAAAAAAATATTTATCCCTGGAATAACATAGGAAGATAAATAATTGTTTGAAGCCATTATTGCCGTCTTTACATGTGCTGAACCAAATGCAACAAAACATATAAGTTACATTTTCAACAAAAGCGAATGACACGCAGGGTATATTTTTATAGCAAACTAGAGTTTTTAAATCCTAGAGTTATGTAAAGACTTAAGCTGTAACACTTACGCTAGTGTTCCTAGTAATTAAAAAAACCCCACTAATAAATACTTATGTGTTGATACCAGCATTGATGTGGGGAATCTAATGACAAAATGCTGAGTTTCTGTGCAGACGGATTCTGGATTAATTTCAGCAAATTGAAATGAACGTATGTGGTCTTAATTTCAGTTATTACCTTCGATTAAAAATGTGTTGAATTGGTGAATGCAAGTTTTAGTTTACTTTTGAAAAGCTGGCTAACATGCAGGCAGTAAGCTATTTAACAATAGTAATAATATAAAAAGGCACTTCCTTTATGTGATCCATTTAGGATAAGATTTTATCTTTCTTCAGCTGTTCGACCCGCTACTCAGAAAGACACACCCACTAAACTAGATACATTAATAGATGTACACTTTTAAGTGAGATTAGGATACAACTTTTTAGTTCATTTAAAACATAGGAATATTCCTTGGCTCTAACCTTACTATGGAAGGACGCCATTCTTTTATCAAAGGAGGTATTTATTCACAACTAGAAAAGATCAGCCTATCTGATAAAATTGTCTTCTTTATTTGAGTCGAACTAATTTGAAACATGCTCTATATACTTTTAAAATTCTCTTAGGTGATATTGTTAATTCTATTTATATCCGTGGGCTTGTATGGCACAATAATGTTTTCTATTTCCTAATTATTTACATAAGATATAATTCAATATGTTTGATCTTGTAGGTAATGTCATGCAGTCATTATAACGTTCAATTTGTAATAACATGTTTTAAATGTTAACGTTATTATTATTATTATTATTATTATTATTATTATTATTAATATTAATTTTACCCGACTGTCTAAGTAAATATCTCTGTGTAAGCCGCTGTGTTAGGAGTCCTGGTATCAGCGCACCATCTGGTGTCTGGCCTTATGTAAAATAACAGACGTTGGTATTGGGATCCGGCGTCGTAAAGGATACTTCTTGCGGACGTAGAATAACTGTGTACAACTTGAGGAGTATTTTCAAAGTCCAATTTATTTGTGAGTTCAAAGTGAAAAACATCGTTTTTAAATTAAACAATGTAACCTCAAGAACAATGAGTATATGTGACATTGTTTAATTAATTCTTTTAAAAGTTTAAAAATGATGTATTGCTGGTTTAAAAAAAATTTAAGTTTAAAAAGTATAGAGCTAGTACAGATTCATAAAATAGGAAAAAATGGCATGGTGCCTTTTTGATTGGATATGCCAAAGGGTATATAAAAAGTGACCATTGTCAAGCATTGACACGTCTAGTTTGATAATATCGTATCTTCTTGTACGACATATTTAAAGTATCAGTGACTAAGAAAGGTTAAGCATAATTATTTTCATATTTTCTCCATTTTTCATTATACGTCATATGAAAAAAAGCAGTTGCTGTAGATCTCGACTGCTAACATTTAGACTACTGATACGAATTTGTCAAAAAGTAGGTTTCGATTTTTGTGCATATGAAATAATGTCAGATGAAATTAAAGTAGATAACACATGGCTCTGCATTATTTTGTTCTTCTTTTTATTCAAACTAGTAAAATTCTTTTGCCCCGAAGTTCGTCCTCATATTGAAAAAGTGTTGCATTTTTAGATGACAACTTATTCCATCTATTTATTATTTTCAGTGGTCATTCTTTTACTTCGATAATTGTTATCTAACAGTTTCCATTCGAGTCTGTCTTTCTGTCTCTGTCTTTGTCTTTGTTTGTGTGTCTTTCTGTGTGTGTGTGTGTGTTTTTCTGTCTGTCTGTATGTATGTATATCCGTCTGTCTAGATGTCTGTCTGTCTGTATGTCTGTATGTCTGCCTGTCTTTCTGTCTGTTTGTTTGTCTGTGTCACTTCCACCCTCTCTCTCTCTCAGTCTCTCTCTCTCTCTATCTTTCTCTCTCTATATTATTTCTTTCTTATTTTTAACACCTTATATCGCCATGTGATCTATGAGGGCTCATTGTAATTTTATCACCACTGTGTACATATCTCATTTTTTTCATTTTCTTTAAACTTTTTTTATAGCTCTGCAAATGCTTACATAACCATGGGCATTGTTCTACACGCGATATGGTTACATTGCCAAACAGACAGTGTGGTAATACCATGACTCACAATATTTTCAGGCAGTCACGAACCCTACCAGTAGGGGACGAAATAAATATTACATTGACCGATCGGTGAATTCGAATTTGGAAACTCCGATTGGAAAAGCAAATGTGTACCACTTGCACCAGTCATATAAAGCTTTTTTAAAAACAAACAGTACCGTTTACACTAACTTATTTTCAAAACATTTTAATAAAAAATAAAAGATTCCCCCGAACTGTTCGACTCAAACTTGCAATGAAACGGACACAGGCAAACCAAACTACATTCAAAGATATACTTATCATTCAGTCCGATATTTTTAATATGTAAGATTAAAAGTTCCGAGCTGGTGCAGCTCATTATCCATTGAGGGCAGTTCACCTAGGAGAAGGATAACTCTTACCTCAAACTCGGGTAGACATATATTAGTCTTTAGTCTTCTCAGGCAGTATGTGTAGAAGAAGGACAACCTTGATTTTAAACCTGGACAGGTGGAGTTAGTTACACTTGGCAGGCAGTCCATCTATGAGAGGGAAACCTCAGAGAAGAAAACCGGTGCCGAAGGCGGATGTACTTGGCCTTCTGGCGCATATCGGAAGTGCAACGCATCAACGTCAAATGAAAGACAAAATAACTTTAGATGTTGATGGATGGTAGAGTGCTTCTCAAGGGCCCACCCCACGCGGCTGGTGGTCACGCTGTACCGAAACGAGGAGCCAGGTCTCGGAGATGGACGGAAACACATACTAGCCATAAACGACTGTAAAGAAGAGAAGCTATTAAACATTCTCCTGTGGAATGCAGAGAAAGTTAACTAGAAAAAGGTAGCTCCTACACAAAGGCCCATGCGGACGAATATTGACATGGCCTTCACACAGGAAACACACTTAAACCCCAACTACATATCTACCATAATGGCAAGGAATGCCCAACTTTCAAGATGGATAGAGTGGGGCGACACTAAAGAGGAGTGTTTGTTTTTATTACAAATCTACCCGTATAGAACCTGGTTTGACCAACGTAGTCTTCCTTACAGATGCCTAATCAGAGTAACAAGGACACTGAAATAAATAAATTATCTTCAGCCCTCAATGTTCTTGACAACAGAATAGTAATACTACAGTGGGTCCCAACTTAAAAATGAGACACCAGGTGCTCTCGCAAACAGGGTGCAGCAAAACAACAGGAGTATAAATTTACCACTTATTCTGAAACGAAAACCTTCATCAAGGCTGTGCGTAACAATAAGTGGAAACAAAACCACCCAAACTACAATCCCATAGATCCATTCTATGCATTAGACCACGAAGATTAAGTGACCATATTAGACTCATATCTGGCCACAATCGCCTAATCAGCACATGAACAATCCACGCATCGCACTCACGCAGCAATGCCCATGTAAAAGAGCGAACCAAACGTCCGAGCCAACATATCTGGGCAATCCCTGTCCCAGTATGGTAACAATTTTACGAAAGCTTGGATGATCTGCGGAACACAACCTCATTTATATCATAATTGAAACTGTCTAAGAAGGAGGGAAGGATTCAACGTATTAAAAACACCCTTACGTATTACATTTAAAAAGTGACATTAGTGTGTAAATGTAATGACTGACAATGGGACAGATATCGTTACGTAAATGTTTACAGGAATGTATGCAATAGCTGCCTATCAAAATAACATTTATTTGAATAAGAGAAAAGAATAAATTTGATCGACTAGAATAAATGGTAGTTTCTATTTTCTGTTAAACTTTAAAAATTGTCTTACGAAAACACCGAAATTCCGGAATTAAATTTTTTTTAAATTAAAGTAGTTTTTTTTTAAAGATAATAAGGGACACCAACCTTAAAAGGCCCTTAAAATATTACGAGTCAAAATACTGATAACTAAACAGTACTGGTATTTACTCAATCCTCAAACATATTTTCCTCAGTTTCTTTTTTCATTAAGCAAATATCCAGAATACATGTCAGACCGCTTGAAAAAGAAATAATAAAGTCATGGTCCAACTTTTTATTTGAGGTGCTGACTCACAAGTGAGTACTAAAAAACCCCAGAAACAAAACAACAAGGTGAAAGCATTGCTTGTACCAGACACCCTTTCACTCTGCTGAAAATGCTAGAAACTGACAGAATTGTGTGGCCTATTATGTCATCACATTAGTCCAATAGTTGTCTGGACGTGTGTGGGTTGCAAGCGGCCCCAAAGCTGCTACATCAGCTCGTTTTGAGAGGCTACAAGTTTGTAGTTTCAGCCTATAAGTAGAACGCTCTAAATAGCCACAGAGCTTATTCTTCGCATTCTTTGTCAAAGGCGCTTATCCTACACCGTTCACTTTAGCTGCTTTTATCAGAGACCGTCTAAAAAAGAAATACAAAAGACTACGCGACAGCAGAGGAAAATACTGTTTACCAAACCTCTCAGTGTGATTTATGTTCAAGAAACCCGGGTTTCTGTCAAATACAGCTAAGTATCTTTAAGGATAGCGGACCGTGAAAGAGCAAAAAGAGCCGATGAAGGCTATAGATCACGAGAATGAACTGAGAGAAAAACAACAACCTGTGTCCTCGCGAAAATTACTACCCAGGCCCTAGGCCTTCTACATCTAGAGTCTTCTTCAAAGACACAGATGAACAAAAGTAGATCGTGTTTAATTAATCAGAAAGTTGCGTACTGTCTTCTGCTCATTGAAAAAAAAAATGTACATTTTTTTCTCAGGCATAGGTGTCTTGCAATCATATGCCATTGTGTAAAGTCTATAATAGCCAGAAAAGACGTCATTTTTCATGCTTCAACAAGCTAAGCATGGTATTTATTCAAAACTATGTTTTTTTTAAACTCTCTTACCGAATAAAAGTCTCTATGAGGGCTGCTGTCGAGATCTCTTCTTTCAGTGCCAATCGAACCTTGGCATAATTAATGTACACAGACTGTATCAGCCAAACCTAAGCTAATCCCTTATATCTCGAGCTATTTCGATTATTTGAAAAATAAAGACCACTAAAATTAATAGTATGATAAGCCCCAAAGGTTACTTTAGCGTCCATTCAACTGTATCTAGTATCAAAACTGAAAGTAAGCTTAGCCTATTAAGAGTAATACCAAGCGATCACAAAATCCTTCAGACAGATGAGAAAAATCCCAGACTTGTGACAATGGTGTTCGATTACTGATAGTATAGAAGCGATGTTGATTATCACAAGTCTATGTTTTAGAAAAGAATAGCGCAATAAATATTATTAGTCCTGTAACTATCTCGTTACATTCACTTTCAGAAAACTCTTTGTGGTTTAATAAAAAAAAAAACAACAACACTTTTTTAGGCCTTTGCAACCTCTTCCTGTATTTATTTTGCTCTTCCCTCTTTATAGCCATATTTTTCTGTTTCCAAAATGTAATTATTATAAACACAGTGTTTATTTCTATAAAAAGTCTCATCTATAAAAACAAGGTAACAATCGGCAGAATACACGTAAACCAAAATAGCAATACGGTAGATACACAGAACAAAACGTTATGTTGGTCTTTATATTTATGTAGAAGGAAAACAACGAATAATACATAATCTTAGCAAACTTGAAACATTATGGACATCCACCTTAAAGGAATACCCTTTTCTTTTTGTGAATTTATATGGAAATGCAGCTGATGTATTTTTGCATTATGTTTTCAATTAATTTTCATAGCACAGTCATCTGAAGTACAGAAAGTGTTAAAAGTAATTTACTTTCAGAGATATTTGTGTGTGGCTTCCCATTTGAAAACATCGACTAAATTTCCCCCTTTCCCATATTTGACTTTGCACATGTACATTCGTCCCACTAAAAGTGATGTGGTTTATAACATTCACTACCTATCTGTCCAGGGCATCAATCGATACAATTCCTAAGAACACGGTTTTATGTCTAATCATGACTTTCGTGGACTTCACATAAAGATATCAATACCCTTAGTATACAATGCAATATCCCGAAACAAGATAGAAAAATCCTAAACTTCTTTTTTCTTCAAAAATATAAACGTTGGAAGTAATGGAAAAAGTTGAAGCTTTAATAAAACAATAAGGAAGATCTGAACCCCCCCAGTGTCTGGAGAAAAAAAGTTGAATTCGTCGTTTTAGGATAAACTCTGGAACATCGACATAATTATAATCAACTAAAGAAGCACGTATACTTATTGGAAAAGTCTTAAAAACATTTATCTACCAGTAATTTTATTACTTAAAAAGGTAAAATGACTCTTAATTATGTAAACATTGCAAAAAGACAGATTTTACCGACACTTTTTTTCTTCGACTGTTTACTTTTAAGTAAAGAACTGTATTATAAAATTAGCGCCTATTCCGGAAAAACACTAGTTTTAGACTTAAAAAAGGGAATGTTAGCTGTTTACTTAATCATAATAACCATAGCGTACAAACACATCATCTTTTATTCTAACAAAAAAGCCTTGCGAAAGGATTTCACATTTTTTTTTCTCACGAAGTGTTCAGATCATTTTAAGAAGAATAAACACTGCTCATGCTACTGTCTTGTTCTTCTTCCCATCATTTATCTCTCCTGCTTCTTTTTCTAGACCTTTGTCTTTTTTTAAATTCAGATATTGTTTGAGCTTTCAAATAATCCCTACAGAATTGAGCATACATCCTTTTTGTAAAAAGTCCAAAATTCCCTTCAGACACAATGGATGGATAAAGTTTTCTTCTGGCATCACTTTGGGTTGTGAGACTAATATTTTAGCCCGTCTGTCACTCTAGGATAAGAAAGGGCCCTATGTTTCCAGACTAATAGCGTGCAAGGTCGCCGTGATAAAGTAAACATTTATTGCAGCTTTCTTTCCGTACCATTTCCTTTGATTTACTTCCCTTATCTCGGCCTTGCACATTTTTGTCTTTATGATCATTAGTATAGATTCGCTTTCTCGCGGCTGTCTTTTCTAATACGAATTCTCCACCCAACACCCCACACCCCTTACACACACACACACACACACACACACACCGATTTGTATGCTTTTTTATTTTTATTTTGAACATTATTTTAAACAAACTGAAGTTAGTTTGTCTGTTTTTTCGTATTTTGATATTTTTTTTCTTCTTTTAACAAATATTTCACACATGCTGCCACGTCTTCACAGATACAAAATCAATCATTTCCAATTCTTTCTAGTTGCCATTTTAAAGAAAATTATTTGTATAACCGGCTAGACTGACAATTTTTGAAAGATTTTCCGACAAAATTTAATAATGAGAACTATTTTTAAATGAATTATTGCACTCTAAGTTATCATTCAAAATAGTGTTAATTCACAGAAATGCGTGCGCATGATTATCGCGTATATTGCTGGAAAAAAATTGACACCGTGAAAGAGATGGATTAGTGTATATGTAGAGAGGTAGGGAGGCATGAGGAGAGACCTGAGAAACACATCTACACACACACACAAACACACACACACACACACACTCACAGACAGTCAGATTTACAGACAGACAGAAAGAAAAGAAAGAGGGAAAGAAAGACATACAGTCAGAAAAACAAGCAGACAGACAGATAGACAGAAAGCGCCACCGATGGTCGGACAGGCCTAACCTTAAGATGTGAACAATTATTAAAGGTAAAAAAGAGAAAAAAAAATAAGATGCACAGTAACAATCTAAAGGAAACACATTTTCACATTGAAAAAGGTCGAGCGTAAAGCATAATAATATTACATTGCGACAGAATGAGTAGAGAGTGACACACACGCATACACACCCATTCATGCTAATTAACTTGTGGGTGGGCGTAATGAAATAGGGATTAAGAACTGTGTGCGCGTTTGTGCCTACGTTGATTCAGAGAGAGAGAGAGAGAGAGAGAGAGAGAGAGAGAGAGAGAGAGAGAGAGAGAGAGAGAGAAAGAGAACGAGAGAGAGAGAAAGAGAGAGAGAAGAGAGAGAAAGAGATAGAGAGAGAGGGGAGATACAGATAGAAAGAGAGGGAGAGGGGGTGATAGAGAAAAAAAGAGAGAAATGGAGAGAGAAAGAGAAAACTCGTACATGGTTAGAAACGTACACAAATAAATGGTGCTAAGAACAAAAAAGGAGACACAAGATACAGAGAGAAGTGATATAGAGAGAGGTAGAAAGCAAGAGAGAGAGAGAGAGAGAGAGAGAGAGAGAGAGAGAGAGAGAGAGAGAGAGAGAGAGAGAGAGAGAGAGAAATAGAAGACTGGGCACACATGGTCACAAAGAGGTACTTAATTTCGTGTAAAGGTCCAAAACAGGAAGAAGCGCAGACTGAGGAAAATGAGATTACTTGAAGCAAACTGCAAAATCGCATTACCAGGTGAGTACCCCCGTGTGTCCTCGGTCGCAAATCTAAAGTATGACTACTGACGTTACTTCAACCTTGGTCAGAACAATCTAGAATGTTCACAGCGAAGAAAGAAGGATATGCGCACCTCTTTGTGTCTTGTCAAGGGCAACACGTCAGCACCCAGACAAATTGACTGACTAAATTTCAATTTTGGTTCTACGAATTAAATTAAAAAAAAATCCAGTAGCATTTAAAAAGCTTTTCTACACTTTTATTATGTAGCGTTTAATCTCACTGTTACTAGAAAATGTATTTTGGGCAGTAACCTTCGTTTAAATACAATACAAATACCTTGATGACTTCTCTTTAATCTTTAATTTTAGTGAAACATTATACAGACTTGTATTTCTGTTTAACCTTCAATTTCAACGTTGACAATACAGCCATTTTCGTTTTGTTATTGTATTACCTGTCCCGCAAATTTTTTTCGCGCATACATTCGAATTTAAATTGTCTGTTTATGTTCCTCATTAAAGCAACACTTGTCGATTAAAACCCCATGAATTTTTACTGTTCCTCATAATTTATTTAACTAATGTTTTGATTTTCTTTTTTTTGTGCAATGTCTATTTAATGAGTAATATGTGTAAACTATGTAAACGCTTAGTTATGTGCCAATAATGAATTGTTTGAAAAAACCTTTGAGTAAATGTCGGTGTGAGTGTGCGTTTATGTATACTTGTAATGCTGAAAACCATGCCAAATTTCCCTTGAGGATTAATAAAGTTATCTTATCTTATCTTATCTTATCCGTATCCCACATTTAAGTATAAAAATAAATATTAAATAACCGCTTTTCGAAAATAATATGTCAATAAACGGCTTTAGTACAGTACAACTTCTTCTAAACCCTTGGTTCTTCTCTTCTTTTTAGTTTCTTTAATAGCCGGGCCAATAAGGTCTAAATTAGGCGATTCAATGCTCTACCGAGAAGCAGACTCGAACTATTCCGAGGTTACACTATTGCGCAGTGGTCTATCATAATTATTTTACCCGAAACGCCCTAGGACTGAAAATTTTAATGGTAGAATTACAAAAAGACTGTCAATCTAATTTGATGGACGCTGTTATTCGAACCGCTTTCTTCTATTCTACGTCGCAAAAGACCACAAGGCACAGTATTATTTGGCTGTGTATAAGAGTAGAGTTTTGAACAACAACCATTTTTAGCATATTGTGTTCCCAAAATATCCCTTATAGGTGGGGCAAGGACTACTATAGACAGGATGTGCACCGCTCAATTCCTGCCTCTGCTAGCAGAGGCGATTAGATTCGCGTAGATTTTCACCGACACGACGAGTCACATTCCAGTGTGATCTATTTATAGGCATGAAGTAACTCACAACCTCTGCGCCGTAATCTTGGGACTATTAATTTTGTTTTTCCTAGAATAAAACCACTACCGAAAAGTAAAACTACAATATAATATATGAAATTTTGTTTTAGAATGCTTTAAAACTTTTTTTGTTTTAAAATGCAAGCCCCTTTTTTTTGAACTATTTTAATCGGATGATTCTCACGGTGGTGATTTGGAATGTTTTGCCGCAAAACCGAAAGTCGAATTCTCGAAATCAGAAAAAAGAAATGAATAAAGATAAAGCTTAATTTTTAAACAATTCAACAGCATTTTCTTCTACACTCTCTAGTTATTCATTGATACGATATTTTCTTCGCTATCACTTAGATCTAAATCTTAGTCATTCTATTACTGTTAATTTTGATCAAGATTAGATCTCTACATCTGCAATGTAAGAACGGTATTGGTAGGCAGTACAGATTCCATACACACTGAAAATTGGGTTTCGGTTATCTAGATCTAGATAAAATCTTTAAGAAAAAATCTAGATTAAATCTGGATTTAGATCTATACCACATAAAAACAAAACTTTGAATACTTCTATCCTGCATTAAAAACAGATATATCTAGATAGATTTACTCTTGAAATTAAAATTTAAGAGGTGCAACATGGTGAACAAATGCAGCGTAGTAAACTGCAAAGGGAACTATGATGATGCAAACAAATGTAGTGTATACAGACTCCACAGTGATGAAAAAGAGAGACAAAAATGGATAAATCAAATACCATCAAGAGAAAATTTTACCATCAAGCCTTCAAATTTCTTCATTTGTGAGAAGCATTGGCCCTCTAATACAAATTTGATTACAGTCACAAGGGGGACAAAAAAAAACAACTAATCCACCTAACATTTTTGATTGTCCTTATTCATGCCTACCATCTCAAAAGCCTTTACAAAATCAACCTAAAGAAAAGGACCAACAGCTTAAAATGCTTTTTGAAAAAAGAAAAAATCACCTCTCTTGATAACATAAAATAAAACATAACAAGGAGCTGCACAAAAAGTAACATAAATATTATCATTTCCAGATCTTATGAAAAAGTTGTCTTTTTATTTATGGTAGAAGACTTCAGACAATGTTCAGCTTCAGTAGTTGTGCATAACAAACCGACGCTTTGTTCTCCACTCACTCTGACAGCCTTCAAAGATGGGTTTAATGTTCAAAATATGGGAAAAATACTTAATCCTAACAATGGATTATCATCATACTTTCAATTTTTTGAAGTTATTCATTATGTTATCAATTATAACCAGCCTGTCTTTAACGTTGTTCGCAAAGTTGCTGATACACTAGAAAGTGCAGGAAGCCAAGACCTTACTGATATCAACACTAAGAAAAAGAGACTTAAGTTTTTTATTAAACAATTGGAGCTCTTAAGTGACAAAAATTTTACAACATCAGATTATTGTTTCGCATGTTTTGCTAAGGGGTCTTCATAATCTTGAAAAAGATCAGCAGAAAAATGCCACGCTTTACCAAACCTCTATCAAGAAGGCACGATTGGCGGATTAAATCAGAATAAAAGTAGTAGATAAAAAAGAGGAAGATTCCAATCAAGCCATCAAGGTACAACGGGTGGGTAGACTCTTTCTGTATGAACACTGCTCCTATCGCACGAAATTTCAAAACACCATT
>RQTK01001593.1:5484-17159 GCA_003991915.1 Elysia chlorotica
CCACCATAACCACCACTGACAAATATTAAACGATGGATGAGCAAAGCACCAACCTGGATGAGGTAGTACAGAATCCCCAGGGGTAGAATGACCACCATGAAGATCGGAGTACTGTAGGAGATCACAATGACGGTACTGACGGTACCGAAGAATGTGCTCATCCACGAGCGTAACATCTGCGGGATTATGTTGTCAATGGTCTCCACGTCTCGGGAGAACCGGTTCAGAATTCGACCGGAGGGCGTGGTGTCGAAGAAGACCATCGGGGAGCGCATAATGTTGCTGAGCATGTTGTGGTGCAGAGCTCCAGCCGCCCGCACCATCCGAATGGCGGCGATCACAGCGTAGAACATGATCAGGACGGCTGGAGGTGAGAGAGGAACAGTGGGAGAGTTAAGTCGATTGCTTAAAGTCCAATGTCAGCACTTTATAACATGATCAGGATGGCTAGAGGTGAGAGAGGAACGGGAGAGTTAAGTCGGTTGCTTAAAGTCCAATGTCGGCACTTTATAACATGATCAGGATGGCTAGAGGTTTCAAAAAAAAAAAAATAGAAATCATTCTAGGTGAAACGAACAATGTGTGAGCAGAAAGAACGACTTTGATGAGAGATGACCAGTATAAACCGCTGGGATGACTTTACAAGCTTAACGTCCTATGTCAGCACTACATATGAGCTATATTGTAGATAGACCCCAGACTAATGTCTGACAATTTTATATGCTGGACACACACGACAGTGTGGTGCGACTTGAATTCCTGTCTCAGCTGGTCACATTATACTGATACCAATCCAACAAGTGGGAGACAAAATTGGACACATAAATTTTTTAACAATCCAGGATTTTGAGCGGGGGACTTTCCGATTTAGATCCCAATACTCTAACAATTCTATACCTGCAATTGATTATAAATCGATTTTCTATCTCTCTCTCTCTTTCTCTCTCTCTCTCTCTCTCTCCCTCTCTCTCTCTCTCTCTCTCTCTCTCTCTCTCTCTCTCTCTCCCTCTATCTCTCTCTCTCTCTACTCGCCTTGAGCGGCTCCCAAACCGCCATAGACCCCCAGATACATCGCGTTGCGGTCGACGTACGCTGAAGTGCCAGCGATCGATCTGTTCATCAGGGTCGAGTCTGCCGTCCACCCTCTCTCTCTCTCTCTCTCTCTCTCTCTCTCTCTCTCTCTCTCTCTCTCTCTCTCTCTCTCTCTACTCACCTTGAGCGGCTCCCAAACCGCCATAGACCCCCAGATACATCGCGTTGCGGTCGACGTACGCTGAAGTGCCAGCGATCGATCTGTTCATCAGGGTCGAGTCTGCCGTCCACCCTCTCTCAGAGAGAAAGTCAAGAGACATACAGAGTAGATATGTACAGAAACATTAAGAGACAGATGCATCATTTACTTTTTTTCACCCTTATATCTGAGGAAGGTGAAGAGTGAGGGAATAAGGTACAGAGAAATAAGTGGTGGTTTTAAAAAAGAATAAGGTACGGTAAGGGAGGGAGGGAGGCAGAGAGACTACATACAAAGAAAAGTTAAATTGAGAGAGAAAAGATAAAGAGTGATGCAGAGAGATATATGTACAGAGACATAAAGAGACTATACATAACTTTTTTTCACTGCTTCAAACTTTACATTTTTTATTTTCGCTGGCTGTAGTGATACCAATAAAGAAACTTAACAAAAAATAAAAAAAATAACAGATAGGGTAGAAGAAGGGGGAAGAAAGTTCCATTTTCGTTGTGGGGGAGAGCCTGTTTGGATAAAAAAAATGAAAATTGTATTACTCATTTACCTTTCCAACTTCTGCTTTCTCTTCCTCAGTGAGTCGATTAACAGCTTTGGGTTTCTCTTCCTTCTTCTTCTCTACTGTCTCTGATCTTGAAAGCTGCTTGCTCAGACTTCGGCCAATCCTCTTTCTAAATGATATGGAAATTGTTAAAAAAAAATTGTGATCTTTCTTGTTATTCAGAATATACGCAAAGAGTCGCTTATTACCCGCTTTCTAAACAGGTCACCATAAAAGATAGAAAGAGAGAGTAGAGAGAGAGAGAGAGAAAAAAAGAAAAAGAGAGAGAGAGAGAGAGAGAGAGAGAGAGAGAGAGAGAGAGAGAGACAGAGAGAGAGACAGAGAGAAAGAGAGAGACAGAGAGACAGAGATTTAACAGCAATCTTAAAACTAGATCTAGTGCGGTTATGAGAGAGAGAATAGTAATATTGAATATCAGATAGCTAAAAAGATATATAGAAATATAACATGTATAGTATTTAAATCAATTGGTATGTTCTTAAATTCGTGTTCTGGTAAGATTGTTCAATCCAGTATTATCGATTGTTAGTACAATAAAAACATAGTAAAAACAAACTAAAGATTAGCCATTGTTCCAGTTTCAGCGAGCTGAGAAAGCCTACATTAAAACAAACATGTTCTCATTGGCGAACGTTAATAACATTGTTACAGAGAGCGTCAACATTCATTTTGAAAATACTGCTCGAGTACCGGGCAGCCTAACACTGTGATGCAATGGCCACCTTTAAATAGGTATAAATTATGTATTAGTAGGTAAATTGATATATAGATAATAGATAAACAGACAAAGAGAGATAGATAAAAAGAGAGAGATAGAAAGAGAGAGAGAGAGAGAGAGAGAGAGAGAGAGAGATAGAGAGACAGAGGAAAAGATTTAGACAGAGAGAGAAAGAAAGAGAATGAGAGAGAGAGAGTGAGAGAGAGAGGGTGACAGAGAGACAGACATAGAGACAGACAAACAGACAGAGAGACAGACAGACAGACAGAGACAGAGACAAAGACAGACAGAGACAGAGAGAGAGAGACAAAGAGAGAGAGAGTGAGAGAGAAAGTCAAGAGAAATACAGAGTAGATATGTACAGAAACATTAAGAGACAGATGCATCATTTACTTTTTTTCACCGCTTATATCTGAGGAAGGTGAAGAGTGAGGGAATAAGGTACAGAGAAATAAGTGGTGGTGTAAAAAAGAATGAAGGACGGTAAGGGAGGGAGGCAGAGAGACTACATACAAAGAAAAGTTAAATTGAGAGAGAAAAGATAAAGAGTGATGCAGAGAGATATATGTACAGAGACATAAAGAGACTATACATAACTTTTTTTCACTGCTTCAAACTTTACATTTTTTATTTTCGCTGGCTGTAGTGATACCAATAAAGAAACTTAACAAAAAATAAAAAAAATAACAGATAGGGTAGAAGAAGGGGGAAGAAAGTTCCATTTTCGTTGTGGGGGAGAGCCTGTTTGGATAAAAAAAATGAAAATTGTATTACTCATTTACCTTTCCAACTTCTGCTTTCTCTTCCTCAGTGAGTCGATTAACAGCTTTGGGCTTCTCTTCCTTCTTCTTCTCTACTGTCTCTGATCTTGAAAGCTGCTTGCTCAGACTTCGGCCAATCCTCTTTCTAAATGATATGGAAATTGTTAAAAAAAAATTGTGATCTTTCTTGTTATTCAGAATATACGCAAAGAGTCGCTTATTACCCGCTTTCTAAACAGGTCACCATAAAAGATAGAAAGAGAGAGTAGAGAGAGAGAGAGAGAAACTTAAAAAATCATTCCTTGCTTGGCTGCTTAACGTCCAACATCAGCAATAAGGCTTGGTGACTTTATATTGACACTCGTCCAACTAGTAGCCAACACAAAGAAATGCAGAGGCTAAGACAAGGCTCAAACTCAGGACCTCCATCATCCAGGCCAACACTCTCACCCGAGGGGATGGGTTGGTTTAACGTCCAACAGCAGCACTATATAGGCTATTTGTGGACAGGCCCCAAGATGACGTCTGACAATTTTATGTGCTGCCACACACGAGACAGGGCGGGGATACCATGACTCCTGTCTCAGCCGGTCACATTATACTGACACCGACCCAACCAGTAGGGAACGCAACAGCCAGGATTCGAACTCGGGACCTTTTGCGTTGGAAGCCGATGTTCTACCCTGGACCACTGCGCCCCCCACTTTCACCCGAGTGGCACCACATTTCACCTTTTAAAGTAAAACAAGTGTGTAAACTCACACTTTGCCCAATGTGCTGTTAATCCAGAATAAATTTCCCTCGAGTCTCAATAAAGTTTATCTTCTCTTAAAAAATCATTCCTTGCTTGACTGCTTAACGTACAACATCAGCAATAAGGCTTGGTGACTTTATATTGACACTCGTCCAACTAGTAGCCAACACAAAGAAATGCAGTGGCTAAGACAAGGCTCAAACTCAGGACCTTCAACCAACATCAAGGCCAACACTCTCACCCTAGTGGCACCACATTCCCCTTTTAAAGTAAAACAGCGCATAGAGAAATTAATTTATTTCACTGGCACTGAAGAAGTTAGTACTGTAGGACAACAGTCACCACCCTTGTCTATGTTATTGCTGCTGCTGTCATTGTTATAGCTGTCGTTTGTTCTTGTTGTTCTTTTAGTTTTTGCTGTTGCCCAGGACATATGACTGCTGGTGACTACTTGCTGATCTTCAAGAGATTTTGATTAAAAATACATACTCCAAACAAAGAGGCACTTTAGTCTTATACTTACATCTCCCTGTTTCATTTATCAATAAAGTGGGTATCTTTCAATGATGTAGATCTATAGTTATTATTTTATTCGTCACGAAATCACAAACCGAAGAGCAAGCTCGACTTGAGTTGAGAGTTGAGTTGAGTTGGTTTAACGTCCAACATCAGCACTATATAGGCTATAGTGTGGACGGGTCCCAAGATGGGTGTCTCACAATTTTATGTGCTGCCAAACACGAGACAGGCGGGGATACCATGACTCTTGTCTCAGCCGGTCACATTAAACTGACACCGACCAAACCAGTAAGGAGCGAAAATGCCTAGGCTCGAATCCGGACCTTTGGTGTCGGAAGCCGATGTTCTACCCCAGGGCCACCGCGCTCTCTAATCACAAACCGAAGAGCAAGCTCGACTTACAGAGGTCCGAGTTCATCGCCAGACGTCGCTGCAGTATCAGAGGTCACAGAGTCAACTCTCTCCAGGATGCGAGCCTTGATGGCAACAACTGTTGCAAAAAGATGGACAGATAGGCACGGTAAGGTATAAACATAGAAATGTGAATACTGCAACAAAAAGTTCTTGAAATAAAACTCTTTTATGACAAAGTTTTTTTACGCTGTGACAGAAATTTTTGCTCATTGATTATACTTTCATTAATTTTCTGTCATTGTTTCACATTCCAAGTGGAAAGATATTGCCGATATGATCAACAGATTAGTACACGCATTGTAGTCTGAACACAATTCAAAGAGTCAAGTTAATAAAGCGACACTTTCCCTTTTCAAGTCATTTTTGCATATTTTCTTGTTCATTCCAATCAATTTTATATAAAGAAATTGGTTATGCTTAAATATTTTTAATTTTCCATTCTTGTGTACTTGTCAACTACACCTCTTGTTTTCAAATTTCCTGTATTTTTAATTTTTATTTTCTGTTATTGTGTAATTTTCCACAATACTCCTTCCTTTTAAACTTTCTAAATCTTTAATGTTTATGCATGTTCACCATTGTACATTATTCCACTACACCCTTTATTCACAGACTTACACTTTTAATATATAATGTAATTTCTTTTCCATGATTGTGTAAATATTCCGCTATACTCCTCCCTTTCAAATTTACTCTCTGCATTTTTAAAATTACATTTTTGCCATTGTGTTATATCATTCCACAACACTTATCCCTAACAAAATTACTTTCGTGATGTTAATATTATTTCTTTTATCATTATTGAATATTCCCTACACTTCGTCCTGTCAAACTTTCTTTCTGTATTTTTACAATTATCACTTTTCCGTCATTGTGTAATTTTCCACTACATTGCTGACTTTTAAACCTACTCTCATGATTTTTAATATCAATTCTTTTCTGTCATTGCATAATATCCTACTCCTCTCCTCACAATCAAACTCACCCTCTGAATTTTCAATGTTATTTCTTTTCTGTAATTGTGTATTATCATTCCACAGCACTTCTCCCTTCAAAACTTGTTCCTCTTGATCTTCCATGTTAAATCTTTTTACTTTTGTATAAAATTCCACCGCACTCCTGCCACACAAACTTACTCCCTTGATCCTTAATGTTACTTCTTTCCCTTATAATGTATTTTCCACTACACTCCTCCCTTTCAACCTTACTCCCTTGATCCTTAATGTTACTTCTTTCCCTTATAATGTATTTTCCACTACACTCCTCCCTTTCAAACTTACTCCCTTGATCCTTAATGCTACTTCTTTCCCTTATAATGTATCTTCCACTACACTCCTCCCTTTCAAACTTACTCCCGTGATCCTTAATGTTACTTCTTTCCCTTATAATGTATCTTCCACTACACTCCTCCCTTTCAAACTTACTCCCGTGATCCTTAATGTTACTTCTTTTCCTTTATAATGTATTTTCCACTACACTCCTCCCTTTCAAACTTACTCTCTGGATCTTCGTCATCATCGTCATCTTCTTGCTGGGTGAGATAAGTTTTCAAGAACTGGGCAAAGTCTCCGTTGTGTGACATGAGCTCCTCGTACGATCCACTCTCCGAGATCCGACCGTTTGACACAACCAGAATATGATCCACTTGAGGAAGCCAGTGGATTCCGTGGGTCACCAACACACGGGTCTGTTATGCAAGATCAAATAACAGTTTATATTTTTGAACATTATACCTAAGATCCTAATATACAAAGAGTAACAGTCACCAAGCTTAATTATGAAATATATCTAATGTTTTAGCTTGGCTCTATCAGGGTTCTGTGGTAATGACCTTGTTTCTCTGTGTCTTATCATTCTTCAGTTTCACATTTCATTTAAACTCAAAAAATTCTTTTCAAACACAACTTTTTTGACTGAAGATAATTGATATCTCTTTGGATTTGTTCAGAATAGATGGTTGTGACACGGTAGGCTCATTGGGGAAAGGAGGAAAGCTGAACTTCAGGTAAAAAAAAATTTACAAGTTGAAATTTTAGTTGTGCTGTGCTGAGTTGAGTTGAGTTTGTTGCTAAACATTCAACATCAGTACTATACAGGCTACATTGTGGACGGCTCCAAAGACTAATGTCTGACAATTTTACATGCTGCCATACAGAAACAGAGCACAGATGCCAAGACTCTTATATCAGTCGATCAAAATATTTTCCATTGTGTCTCTCAGTTTTAAGTTATGACTCATTCATTGACTTTACCCGGCACAAAAAACTTCATTTTCTTCCGAGACAGAGGGACACCAAGAAAAGGTTTTCACCACCAGCAATAGGTCTTCACCACCAGCAATAGATCTTCACCACTAGCAATAGGTCTTCACCACCGACAATAGGTCTTCACCACCAACAATAGGTCTTCACCACCAACAATAGGTCTTCACCACTAGCAATAGGTCTTCACCACTAGCAATAGGTCTTCACCACCAACAATAGGTCTTCACCACCGACAATAGGTCTTCACCACTAGCAATAGGTTTTCACCACTAGCAATAGGTCTTCACCACTAGCAATAGGTCTTCACCACCAACAATAGGTCTTCACAGCCAACAATAGGTCTTCACCACTAGCAATAGGTCTTCACCACCAACAATAGGTCTTCACCACCAACAATAGGTCTTCACCACCAACAATAGGTCTTCACCACCAACAATAGGTCTTCACCACCAACAATAGGTCTTCACCACCAACAATAGGTCTTCACCACCAACAATAGGTCTTCACCACCAACAATAGGTCTTCACCACCAACAATAGGTCTTCACCACCAACAATAGGTCTTCACCACCAACAATAGGTCTTCACCACAGACTTACCTTGCATTATAAAAGCATCCAATCCTCCCACAGACTTACCTTGCATTATAAAAGCATCCAATCCTCCCACAGACTTACCTTGCATTATAAAAGCATCCAATCCTCCCACAGACTTACCTTGCATTATAAAAGGATCCAATCCTATTACAGATTTATCTTGAACTATAAAAGCATCCAATCCTCCCACACACTTACCTTGCGTTATAAAAGCATCCCATCCTCCCACAGACTCACCTTGCGTTTGAGCATGCCCTTGTGCGAGATGACCTTGTCGAAGATGTGTTTGCCCACGTGGCTGTCGACGGCCGAGAGAGGGTCGTCCAGCAGGTAAATGTCTGCGTCGTTGTAGACAGCCCGGGCCAGGGACACGCGCTGCTTCTGACCCCCAGACAGGTTGATGCCCTGGGAAGGTGAAGGTGAGGTGAAGGAAGGTGAGGATTGGTTTAGGTGTTAACTACTCTGCTTTTCTCTAAGACATGACCTCAGAGCGGAAAGATATTATTATTATTATTATTATTATTATTTTTATTAATTTTTTTTAGTGCAGGGTCAGCAGCTCAGCATCACAATGAGGCTGGCAAAGCCCCATCACTCTCCCCAAGTTGGAAAGTGATGAGGTAATTTGTTGTTGTTGTTGTTGAGTTGGTTTAAGGTTGGTTTATAACGGATGTTATATTCTCATCCTAGTAGGGTTCATGCTCAAAGGTCGTTAAAGGCAAATGTTGATGTTGATGTTGTTGTAGAGTTGGTTTAACGTCCAAAATCAGCACTATATAGGCTATATTGTGGATGGGCTCCAAGAATGACGTTTGACAATTTAATGTGCTGCCACATGCGAGACAAGGCGGTCACATTAAACTGATAACGACCCAACTAGTAGGGTGCGCAATCACTAGGGCTCGAACTTGGACCTTTTGCATCCAAAGCCGGTGTTCTACCCCAGGGCCACCGTGCCCCTCGCGATGAGGTTAAACACCAAGGTTAATTAGTAATGTCATAACAACAAAGCTGTATAATACAGCGATTGCTGAATCCACATTTGCAGTACTAAAAGATTGTGCACAGAGGTGCTTGATTTTTAAAATCAGCGACAACAGTGACTGTTCTCTCCACAGTATTTTTCATCTCCTAAGCTTTGCAAGCATAATTGTTTTCTCCAGAATACGTTCGCCCAGCAAACTTCCTCTTCCTCTTCCTCATACTCTGTTGTCAAAAACTGAACTATTTTGAAATGTAGCCAAATTTATGCCCTGGGCATTAAAATGAGGTGGAAAAAACAACAAGATTAAAAATGTCTCGATATGATATTCATCCCGAATTTTGTCAAAGCAGACAAGCAAAGGAGTCTTTGTAATAAATTGTCTCTCCGATTTTGATCTGCATAAAGGTTATGCCGAAAGTGTAACACTGTAATGCAAGCTTTGATACATTAAAGACTGTACTGTCATACGGTGTAAATAATGCTGGATTACTTGCCCACTTACACAGCGCTAGAAAAATTATGTTACGTTGCGACTTATTATCAGCGGCAAAGGTAAAGGTTAGGTTCATAATGTCCAACATCAACAACTTGGCTATATAGTGGACAGATCTCAGGACAATTTTACGAGCTGCTACACAGAGACAGGGTTGGGGTGTCAAACGGTCACTTTATACTGAAACACAGCCAACTAGCGGTACATACATCGTCTATAAAAATCCATCATAAAAGAATGAGACTCATTTAAAAACTGGATTTGACATTTTTTGGTGTTTTTCATTAACTAGGCCACAACCAAGTCACCTTTTCTCCAATCTCTGTCATGTCTCCACCTGGTAGGATCTCAAGGTCAGAGGTCAGAGCACAGCCCTCTATGACCTTGTCGTAGGCTCGGGGATTGTGCTCCATGCCAAACAGGATGTTGTCCTTGAGCGTTGCATTCTGGATCCAAGCTTGCTGCGGGACGTAGGCTATGCTCGACTACGAAGAAAATAAAATATAAAAACTTACATAATTTTTTACAAAAAAGACAAAAACAGAGGATAGGAAAAATAATATTTCAGGACAAACATTAATGCAATATTTCATATAAATTGATATTATAAAAAAAAACATTATAATCGATACAATTTGACCAAAATGTGTAATCTACTTCAAAAAATGATTTAGTCAAATTTTCAAATATCATATCTACACAAGGAAGCCTGTGCCTTCAAACTAAAAGATATACACAAAACAATATTGCGTTTTTATCTACAGACTATCCCATCATTGCTTATATTCAATATGAATTGATTTATATCTTGACTGAATAAGGATTGAAGTCCACATGTCAAAAGTTCCAACCATTAAGGCCTCGGTTTGTGAAATTGTGGTCCAACTTTGACTTGACAGAAAGCTGCTTTTTTTGTTTAATATTCGCCCAGAAACCCAGTGTACATAACACTAAGATTGATTTTGTTGGTTTCTTAATGGCCATCCATTCTAATTGACTAGGCTATATAAATTGAGGACATAAGCTTCCTACGCATAAGGTCTGTGGTTCGAGCCCTGGCGATTTCTCCTCCGACTGCTTGGGTCGGTGTCAGTTTAATGTGACCAGCTGGGACAGGAGTCATGGTATCCCTGCCCTGTCCCATGTATGGCAGCACATAATATTAACAGACGTCAGTTTTGGGGCCCGTATATAGCCTATATAGTGCTAGATTTGGACGTAAATCAACCCAACTACAACTATTTCATTGACAAACATTTACTTAACTCTCACTTTCTAAACTGAAAAAAAATGTTTTTTTAATCAGTAACTTTACATAAAATTGTTGTCAGAGATTACAAAGTCCCCCTCCCATCCCCATTAAACTAACTCAAATACAACTCCTTCATTGACAAACCTTTACTTAACTATGACCTACTAAATAAAAAAATAAAAAATCAGAAAATGTATGTAAATTTGTTGTCTCCCACCCCTTCACTTACCTTCACAGTGACGGATCCCTGCAATTTCTCCATCTCCCCCAGCATGGCTGAGATGAGCGACGATTTCCCCGCTCCGACTTGACCGACCACCGCCACAAGCTGCCCCTCAGGGATGGCAACTTTGATGCTGGAATACAGACAACGGGGATTAAACCTGTTAATCTTTTCCTATTAATTATGGGGGCGCGGTGACCCAGGGGTAGAACCTCAGCTTCCGACACAAAAGGTCCCGAGTTCGAATCCTGTTGCAATCCCTACTGGTTGGGTCGGTGTCAGTATAATGTGACCCTCTGAGACAGGAGTCATGGTATCTCCGCCCTGTCTTGTGTGTGGCAGCACATAAAACTGTCAGACGTCCGTCTTGGGGCCCGTCCACAATATAGCCTATATAGTGCTGCTGTTGGACGTTAAAACCAACCCAACCCAACCCCCAAGCCTATTAGTTATAATTAGCACACAAGTTGAGCTTATCAGTAGACTTTTGTGCCAGGACATCTTTGCATTAATCTGAAAATCTATCATTTAAAAATAATAAATTAAAAAAGCTTAGATTTTTCATATACATTAAAAAAAAACCTTAAAATAATGCACACTCTTGGAATAGGCCTTGAATCATGCGGTGTAAAACAGATGATTGGTCTAATTCCATTTAGAATGATCACATGGCTATTCAATATTATAATGATTAAAATCGAAAGCATTCCTCATAATTTAACACAAGAACAATATACTGCTAAAACAAAATAAATCTTCAATCCTTTATGACAAAACAAAGGTTTATGACTCCCCTTAAAACACACTTCGCCAATAATAATAATAATAATAATAATAATAATAATAATAATAATAATAATAATAATAATAATAATAATAATAGCAATAA
>RQTK01001593.1:17599-39526 GCA_003991915.1 Elysia chlorotica
ATAATAATAATAATAATAATAATAATAATAATAATAATAATAATAATAACAATAATAATAATAATGATAATAATAATAATGATAATAATTATGATAATTATGTAAAGAAAAGAGTGTTATCAAAGCTCAAGAACAGAATTCAAAGCGCTACTCACTCAGAGAGTGTCGGTTTCGGGTTGGTCTTGTCCCAGGTGAACGTTCCTCTCGAGATCCTGATGGCATCCTCTGGAGAAACAATGATGTAAGATTGAGTGGTGGGTTGGTTGACTGGTGAATTGACTGACTGATTGGTTGTTTGATGGTTGATTGATCGCAAATTAAATTGATAGTTGATTGACTAAACTGAAAGATTTTTTTTACTAATTAATTGGTTGACTGATTAATGAAATGGCGAATAATGAAATTACTGAATTATCTGATTGATTGATTGATTGATTGATTAAATGACTAGTAAATCCTTTAATTTTTTACAAACTGATTGGTTGCTTAATTGATTGAACTGGTGAATTCGTTGATAGATTGATTGACTGGTAAATTGATTGATTGTTGAGAGACTGATTGATCGATTGTTTTACTGATTGATTAATTCACTTGTGAAGGGATTCATTCACTGCCCGACTAACTAGTTGATTGATTGATACAGAATTGATCAACTGATTTCAATCTCAAAACTAAACAAGTTTAAACAAGCAGATGTTTTTTAAGAGGTGTAGATAAATATGGAAGATAATATTTTAAATAACAATAATCAATTATCTATTTTCAAATTTCGAGATTGAAAACATGACTTTAAAGGAGGAAAAAATAGTACACAAAATACTATATGATTAAGAGTAAAGAGACAATATGGCTTTAAATAACTTTAAAAAAATTATCAAACTTGTACAAAGTTAGGTTTGTCCCATACAGAGTATTAGGGAAACATTGTTTATATTCTAATACAAACATACACAAAAAATATCCCACAAACTTAAAAAAAAATTAGAAAGCTAGATCTCATGTCACATTTACTGCACATTTGGAGTAGTAAGTACAACATAGTTATTAGCTTAGACTCCTGACTAAAGGTAACAATTTGAAAGTATCCTTAGGCTGGGTTCTAAGCGTATGACACTGTTGTACTTACTATGATTGATTGTAGGGACTCTGATCATTTTCTTAGCTATATATAATCAATTAAATGTGAATGTCGCAGTAGAGCTTTGTTATCAATATGCAAGGCACAACAAAATTTTTAGCTATATATAGCATAATAAAATATATAAGAAAAAAAAAAAAACAGCTAAATAAAAAAAACAAAAAAAACAAAACAAACACAAAGTGTTTGGCAGAACAGTCCGCTCACCACTGTCAGGGTTGTACTGCACGCTGGAGAAATCTAGGTCATCCTGCCTCAGGAACTTCCCGATCCTCTTCAGTGACACACTGGCCTGGTGAGGTGTATATAGACAAACTAGTTAAGGGACTTTATTCAGGGTTAAACATCACAATACAGTTGCATGATCGTGAAATGCTGGAACAGTGAGATGTAGACGGACACGGTCACCTATGCCAACTGGCACAGCACTCCATGATGGTAGTGATTAATAGGGTAGTGATAATGATGGTAGTGATTATGATGGTAGTGATAATGATGGTAGTGATAATGGTGGTAATGGTAATGATGACAATGGCAGTAACGCTACTGCCGCTGATGTTGCATGTCCTCCTTTCTCCACTCATCTCTCTATCAATTTCCTTTTGTTCGCTGCAACAAACCAAATACTTTCTCCAAATTCGTCCCTTATTGGTTGGGTCTGTAACAGTATAACATGACCAACTGAGACAGGATTCCAGATATCGCCCTCCTGTCTAGTGTAGCAGTAGGATAAATTTGTCAGACATTAGTCTTGGGGCTGTCCACAATATAGCCTATATAGTGATGACGTCGGTTGGTTAGTTGGTTAGGTTGGTTTAACGTCCAAGAGCAGCATTATAGGATAAATTTGTCAGACGTTAGTCTTGGGGTTGTCCACAATATAGCCTATATAGTGATGACGTTTTTGTTTGGTTGGTTGGGTTGGTTTAACGTCCAACAGCAGCACTATTCAGGCTATATTGTGGACGGGCCCCAAGACGGACGTCTGACAATTTTATGTGCTGCCACACACGAGACAGGGCGGGGATACCATGACTCCTGTCTCAGCCGGTCACATTATACTGACACCGACCCAACCAGTAGGGAACGCAACATCCAGGGTTCGAACTAGGGACCTTTAGCGTCGGAAGAGACAAGAGAACGAGGTACTAGCGTTGGAAGCCGATGTTCTACCCCTGGACCACCGCGCCCCCCGATGACGTCGGAGTTAAGTAACAAACAAATAACAAACCTGCACTACAAATGAGCCCAGCATCGGCAGCAAGTTGATGGGGAACCGCAGGATGTTGAACAAGGACAAGGCCACGAAAGCTTTGCTAGCGTCCAGAACGTTGTCAGGCGACACAAGCACATACGTTGCAAATGTTGCCAGCATCACCTGTAAAGTAACGTCGTATGAGCGTATGAAAATTTCACCACAAAATTGATTCCCCGTATTAAACAAAGAAGCCCAAAACAAGATTATAGTTAAGGCAGATACCCTGTTTTAAAAAAATGTTTTTGCAAGGAGGTAGAATTTATAGTATGTATCCTTTTCTATATTTATGTCCCCATTTCTTTTCTTGTCTCAATAAGTTACTTTTTCTCTTGATACAAAATGACTAACGAAGATAAACAAATAAAAGACCCAAAAATACAGTGTAGCAATAGTGGTATACCTTCAACTCTGTTTAGCCTTTCACATACAAGTTTTGTTAGAGGGCAGTGAAGCTTTGTAACGTCGTTGTGAAATATCCCTCAATTATTTTTTTATATAGGGCTGGGAAGAACTGTTACATTGTCCTTGTACAAGGACTTGTCTATTCTCATAATAGCGACAGTGATGCAGTCATGATGGATCAGCTGTAGGATTAAAGTCAGCCATGGAACAACCCAACCTGGCATCCAGACAAAGTCTTCCCTCTCTTGGAACCACCCTCCATAAAAAAATTATAAAAATAATTTGAGGCAACCATGAAGAATCTGGCTCAAGTCGCTGATATGAGTTTTGAGCTAGTCCTCTAAACGCAGAAAAACACTATACATAGACCTTATTTCTATTTTCAAATTAAGATGATTATCTCTAGAAAGTTCTACAAGATGAATGATAGTTATATCTATTTTTCAATTTCCAAATCTACATTTGATACTTTTTAACACACTATAAATGTGAAGCAAACAGGATAAATTAGGCACACGGAATATTGACTTTTTTTTAGTTATATATAATGTGTATAAAAATATACATCAAATGCAAATTAACAGCAAAAACAAAAACCCATTTTAACTCTATCATTTGTAGAACCGGAGGTAATTCCTTATAATATCTAATTTATTATTATACATAAAAATTTTAAAAGCCAGTAAAAAGTGTTTATTTTCCTATTATTTTTTAGGGCTCTAGCTCGAAACCTATATAATATAAGCAATTTATGCCTGACTTACCCTGAAACGGAGTGTTTACGTTTTGATGTTTGTTCTTCCCGTTGTCTCTGTGAGTGTTTCTTACCTCGTGTTCAGGTGTGTTTGCATCACCTCCGCAAGTGGAACGCAGTCTTTCTCAGAACTTTCAGCTCTTCCCTTCTGATCTCTTCCACCTTCTCTTGGAACGACGGCTCCCAAGCGTATAATTTGAGAACCTGCGAATATATACCAACAACAAAAGCTATCAGTTATTATTACTTTTATTGTAAAATTGTTATTATGCCATCATCATAGAAATTACCTTCCCC
Source organism: Elysia chlorotica (assembly GCA_003991915.1). Classification (NCBI taxonomy): domain Eukaryota; kingdom Metazoa; phylum Mollusca; class Gastropoda; family Plakobranchidae; genus Elysia; species Elysia chlorotica. The sequence continues at coordinate 21,449 of RQTK01001593.1, forward strand.
TCTCTCCCTCCTCCTCCGACCCTTCCCCCTTCTCGTTCCCCCTCCTCCCTTTCCCTCCTCCCTACTTCTCATCCCTCTCCTCATCCCTCTCCTCCTTCTCCTTCTCCCTCTCCTCCTCCATTCTTCCCCCTCCTCTACCTCCTAGTAGGGAGGACGTGATTGAGAAATGTCAGCTAGTTCATGTCCTTCTACAAGTTCTAGACGGCAATGGCTAGTTGCGCAACCTTGGAGCTCTAACCACAGATCGAAGGGTTCTGGCTCTCTGGGCTCCTGTTTACAGTTTACTGACATCATTTTAAATATTATCTTAAGGGGATTTCGTATCAATCCGAGGAAAACAAGGCCGTCGATGGTTGCGTTTAACTCTTTTTTTTATAGGTCTTCCATACGTTTTTTTGTTTTGTTTCTTGCTCTGCGTCCAACGTCAGCCATATGTGTTCTATATTGTGGACGGGTCCCAAAGACCAACGTCTGACAATTTTACGTGCCATCACGTAGAAACAGTGCGGAGATACCATGACTCTTGTCTTAGCCAGTCACAGATACCGGCTCAACCCATCGGGGAATAAATCGAACAAATACTTTTGACCAATCGTTTCGACCCAAGGACCTCCGATTCACGAGACCAACGCTCTGCCACTTGGGCCAGTTGACCATGCAGTGCATGTCAGGATCGCAATTTAAAGACCAGCATGGCTGGAACATGGGAAAGACACGTTTCCGATAAAAATCGCGGAGGAAAATGGAGCAAAACAGCTTCTTTCAATTATGAATAGATTATTTCCTTTCCCCTCCTATCATTCACCTGTCTTTCTTCCCCCTCCCCTTCTCACTGGTTATGTGTCTGTCTGTTTGTATGTCGGTAAGTCTCCTGAACTCTTGTGCTCTTTATGCCTATTTTTCTCTGTCTGTCTCTCTCTCTCTCCCCACCTGACAGAGAGGATGGCCCCAGAGTTTTCCATGCTAAACTAATCTGGAATATGGAGAGAAATCAGAATAATGATTCATAACTATATGTTATATAACATAATTGATGATTCCAAGATTTTTTTTTATATCTCGTCCCGAGAGAGAGGATGGACCCAAAGTTTTCCATATTAAACTAATTTGGAATATGGAGAGAAATCAGAATAATGATTCATAACTATATGTTATATAACATAATTGATGATTCCAAGAATTTTTTTTTTCTAGTTCCAAGAAAGAGGATGGACCCAGAGTTTTCCATACTAAACTAACCTGGAATATGTATTACTGCTCAAATTCAACATAATGTACATTATTAGAAGGTTTGATTACTTCTAGGTATGGTTCATAGGCACTTAGATATTATTGTGTATATTATATACATTCCCTTTACTTTTTCTTTTTCTTTCTTTCAATTTTTATTCAATTCCATTTTTTTCCTTTCTTTTTGTTTGAAAACAATTTTTTTTTTCTTCAATATGACTTCAATATCCTCTCTCGGAAGGCCTAAGCAGTTGGAGCATGCCAGCTTCCTGTGGGAGGTCGTTCCATTCTCGCACTGTTTTCTCCAAGAAGTAGTGTAGTGGAAGTTCTTTCTCGCAGGGGATTCTTTTTAATTGTCTGTTTAAAACTTGACTGCATTTGACATGCGTCACAGCTTGCTGAAGTTCATTGCACTTTCATTGGCAGTGCTGTTAATATATAGCCCAAACAATGCTGACCTTGGATGTTAAACCAATGTCACCAGTGCTAACAGGGGGCGAACTTGCTCAAAACAAACAAACATTTCAAGTAAAAAAAATATCTCTCAATCACACTGACTGAAACATTGAATAGTATGAAAAAAGACAGCGGTACTAGAGCTGAATCCTACCTGTAGGGGGGCAGACCACAACATCCACAAGTATCCGGTGACATCCTGCATCCGCTGACAATCCACGGACATGAGGTTGACGATTTCACCAACCGTCGTTTCCTTCTTGGACTCCTGGCTCACTGTCAGACTCTGGAAGAAAAGATGGACAATGGATACTTATTTTCCAGATGATGTACTTCTAACAGTTGAGTTAAGTTGAGTTGGTTTTAACGTCCAACATCAGCACTATATAGGCTATATTGTGGACATGCCCCAAGACGACGTCTGACAATTGTATGTGCTGCTACACACGAGACAGGGCGGGGATACCATGACTCCTGTCCCAGGCGGTCACATTATACTGACACCAACCCAACCAGTAGGGAACGCAACCGCCAGGATTCCAACTCGGGACCTTTAGCGTCGGAAGCCGATGTTCTACCCCAGGTCCACCGCGCCCCCACTTCTAACAGAAGGTACTGAACAGATGGAAAGTCAGCTCAACACACTATATCATGCAAGTAAAGAAGTAGGACTAAAAATACATAAAGGAAAAACGCAGTACATGATAAATTTTGACAGTGAGAGAAAAATGCACGTGGACAATGAATAAATATAAAAAGTAAAAAGCTACAAATACCTAGGGCAAACTACATATCTCCAAGACACAACAACAACAAAATTAAGAGATTCTTATGGACAAAAAAATGCCAATGTCATTAAAAAGACAGGTATACGAACAATGCGTTCTTCCTGCAATAACATATGGATGCCAGACTTGGTCATTGACAAAGAGGGTGCTGAAAAATGTTTTGCCCGCATAAAGGATCAAACTCAAAACCTTCTCAATGATGGCCCCATTCCCTGACACAGTCAACTTTTTACAACAATAAACCAAGACTTCCTAGCGTATAAATATAGTTTAATACGTTAATAGGAAGTTTAAGTCAACAGGTGTCATCAATAATTGAGATGGGCTGTTAATATAAAGTATATGATCACAAAATTAAATTCAATCCAACCATTGTACCAACAGGCATCCCCCAAAGTCTCCTTTGTAATAAATTTTGTATCAATATAGATCTTCCTTTCATATGAAGACAAACTCCTTCTGATACGTTTCAATGCTTTATTTGTACGATAAGAATCTAACAGTAACGCCTCTTCCTTTCTCCTCGAGCATCGTGTTCTCCAAATCTCTCAATCATTCTCTCTTCCTCTTCCTAGCAGTCTAAAATCCGCCAAACACTTCTATAATTAGGAAAGGATAACTCAAGTAAGTCCCAAGGTAGGAAGGGAAACGCTTGTTACTTCCCCTGGTCCACAAACAAATTACATGTATCAGGTACTCAATCTTTTACACCCTGTGGCGCCCACGATACACACGACTCGCTGCGCCACTTGATCACCGAACCGGATAGCTCAGTTGGTAGAGCGTTCGACTTGCAAGCCGCAGGTCTCTGGTTCGAATCCCACTCTAGCCGCACTGACGAGCCCTAATAGGGCGAAACACAAACTCTGTGTCTGTGGATGAGTCTATGGCTCAGGATAGATACCGTCTGTATCTACAACCCTTTACCTTCTTGTACACAGCAGCAATCAGCGCCGCCTTGATCCTCATCCCGAGGGAGAGCCCGATGTGGAAGTTCTGATTGAACATGATGGAGCCAAACTCTGACACCACGAAGAAGGAAACGGCGTAGACGTAGCCCTTCCACTCCTGCCCCTGCTCCTTGATGGTTTCCCTGTTCTTGGTGTAGTCGATCAACACTCTGGAGAAACACAAACAGAAAGGTTATGATGTTATCATGATCAGTATAGTTTCAAAGATTTAATTATTTATATCGTGGATCCAGAAGCGAAATATTGTAGCCGCCCTCTTTGATAGTTTTCAGTTACAGTAACAGTCAGCGAAACAGATCTCTGCTTGTGTGGACAGGCAGCAGAAACAGCCCAACATGTGCTACAGGATTGCAGGTTGCACAGCAATGTTAGACAGTCCATCTGGAGGGAGAGAATAGTCATGCACACGAAGCTATACGGGCCCCTTCCTGAGCTAGAGAAAACGGTAGCCTTCATTGCGCAGGCTGGGATCAGAATTTGAAGATAGTGTTGGAGAACGAGAAGAAGAAGAAGAAGAAGAAGAAGTTACAGTAACTTTCCTCTATACCCACTAATAATATGTTTATATATATATACTGTCTATTTATAAACATTTATAAAAAAAAAAAAAAAAAAAATAATTGCTCGACATCTATCAAACCTTATATCCAATCTGACCACGAAAGCAATTTGCTTAAAACGGACAATAAAGTTTACCTTTTTCTTATGCTTAAAGAAAAGTTTCCAGACATACAAGTTGAAAATATTCTACAGTAAAGTGGATAAACTAAAATACCCAGCAAAGTTAAAGATGATTTTGCTTGACGATTGCAGGAAGCTGTTACATTGAAACCTCATATTCAAAACACCAAGGGAAGCAACTGTGTAAGTGTTAAATACAGGGGCAGCTCAAGAAAATTTTGTAATTTCCCTAAAACAAAGTTCAATTTCAGTTCTTAGCTTACTCTAAGACGGAATGAAACTCTCTCTCTCGCCCTTTAGGTTTAATATCCCTGTAGTTCCCCAGGAGACACTACAGGACTGAAGAAATTTCATCTATAATTTTAATGAAGGATATTTTTTGTTCTTATTTTTTTTATTTCTTTCAATGATGAGAGAAAAAAAGTATAAAGGGCTAAAAAACAAGAATAACATTGCCCCTTTCATTTATTTTCATTAAGCCGCGAGCAACATTTTCAGCTGAAACAAGCCTGTGGTATAATCCTATACATGATTGTGTAAACTGTTACTTGTCAGCAGGTAATGGTACTAGCCAACTCAACAACAACAGCCATTAGGCATTCTCTTACAATTAATTCTGTAGCTTGCGTGTATTGTTAAAGTTTACGAAACTAGAGTTAGCTAAAATTCTTGCTCTAAATAATGTTTTACTCATTGGATTTTCCAGGAACAAAATATTAAGCAAAATGTACATCGGTTTATCGAGTGGCACCAAACGTTCCCTGTGACAGCCAGTCACTTGTGTGTTACTGTGCAGTCCTTACTACTTGTGATCAGTCACTAAGTCACCAGTAAAGCCAGCACTTAACCAATCAACTGGTCTTTATTCTGTACTTGTCTGAATACTACAAGATCAGTCTTGGGTGGTGGCTTACCCTAGCAGCACTGGATTCACAAACTGCATCAAATCGTAGATAAACTTGCAGAAGTGAGCTTGCAAAAGTTCCCAGCCATACGTCTTCACCAGGACCTGATAGATGAAAGTATACACGAGATGAGTTAAGTTGAGTTGAGTTGGTTTTAACGTCAAGTATCAGCACTATATAGGCTATATTGTGGATGGACCCCAAGACGGACGTCTGACAATTGTATGTGCTGCCACACACGAGACAGGACGGGGATACCATGACTCCTGTTTCAGCCGGTCACTACACGAGATAAAGGCAGGTGGAAAGTTTGATTATTTGTTTCATGAAAAATTTGTGCAGCACCTGGCAAAAAGCGTTAAAAAAATGTAAGCAATTTCTCGATTCAAGACAAAGCAAAATGGGCTGTTTCTTTGCAAGTTCTGTGTTTGTTAGGATGGGACTTTTAAGGGACTTTTAAAAATTCCTTAAAAAAAAAAAAATAGAAGAAAAATAGACTGCAAAAATTGTTAAAGGTCTGTTTAACAATATAAACAAATGTTTCAAAATTAAGTAAACATAAGAAAAAGGAAAAAAAAATTTCAGACTATCACGCCCTTTTCCTTGGCCTTTGCAGATTCAATGAACCATAATGATGACTCAAACAATCGGAGGTTGCATGGTTCCTCCCACAGGCTATGCCAGCCAATAGGTATTTAGCCTATATAGTGCTGATGTTGGACGTTAAACCAACTCAACAACAACAACTAACAGCCATTAGGCATCCTCTTACAATTAATTTTATAGCTTGCGTGTATTGTTAAGATTTGCAAAACTAGATTTAGCTAAAATTCTTGCTCTAAATAATGTTTTACTTATAAGATTTTCCAGGAACAAAATATTAAGCAAAATGTACATAGGTAAAATTTCATTCATTGATAACTTTTTTTTGATAACATAATAATATTATAGAATTGAAGAATGCAGAAGGTTTTGTTAATCCTCATAGGGTAGTTCAGAATCTAATGTAAGGATTTACATCCTAATGAAAAACTTAAACTCAAAATCTAATAATTTGAAAACTTAAAGGCAACTTTCTAAGATTTGACTATGCCCATTGCCTGTATTTCAATTTTTTTTTATTTCAAAATTATTATTCATATTAAAAATTTTAAATAATAAAACATCCCCAATAATTACTTCAAATCTAATAATTTAAATATTAAAATGCAATTTAATCAGTTATAATTATTTTGATTATTCCCATTTTTAGTATTAAAAATTTTCTTAATTTCAAAATTTTAATTACTTCCCAAACAACTTGAATTGTGAATCTTCAACCATGCGTCAATTAACACTTCATTTAAACAAACCAACCAAAAGTCGAACTAACCTTAAACAGAGACGCAGGAAGCTCGTCCTTTTTAGGTTCTGTGCTTGAGGTCGCGCCTGCATCAGATTTACCAGGAATTTTGAAGGTCACGTCTGCCGAATCGTTATCCTTACTAGCGGAAGCCCCGAGCAGTGGAGTCCTTTCCCCTGCCTGGACGTTGGAACCGTTGCTCGTACGGCTGCCATTGCGGTAAAACGAGGACACGCCCATGCCAGACCTGATGCGTTCCTGACGTATCTTGTCACTGAGAACCAAAGGTTTAGGCAAAAATTTTGAGAAAAGTTATAAATTATTAATTTTTTTTAAATGAACAGCTAGGGTATATTTAGGACAGATTTCAAGAAATGTTATAAGCTGCCGTACGGAGATAGTGCAGGTATAACAGGACTTCTGTCTTAGTTGGTTCTATTGTCACTAGGAACCAAAGGTTTAAGCAAAAATTTTGAGAAAAGTTATAAAATATTAATTTATAATATTGAAAACTCTTAAACTCTTTATTAAGTGAACAACGAGGATATATTTAGGACAGGTTTCAAGAAAATTTTATAAGCTGCCGTACGGAGATAGTGCAGGTATACCAGGACTTTTGTCTTCGTTGATTCTATTGTCACTGGGAACCAAAGGGTTAAGCAAAAATTTTGAGAAAAGTTATAAAATATTAATTTATAATATTGACAACTCTTAAACTCTTCATTAAGTCAACAACGAGGATATATTTAAGACAGGTTTCAGGAAAATTATATAAGCTGCCGTACGGAGATAGTGTAGGTATACCAGGACTTCTGTCTTCGTTGGTTCTATTGTCACTGGGAACCAAAGGGTTAAGCAAAAATTTTGAGAAAAGTTATGAATATTAATTTATTATATTGAAAACTCTTACACTCTTTTTTAAGTCAACAACGAAGATATATTTGGGACAAGTTTCAGGAATATTATATAAGCTGCCGTGCGGAGATAGTGTAGGTATACCAGGACTTCTTTCTTCCTTCTATTGTCACTGGGAACCAAATGGTTAAGCAAAAATTCTGAGAATGTCATACAATGATTTATACTGTTAAACACTTTCAATTTTAATTTTTCTTTTTAGATCACCAAATAGGCTATTCCGGCTGCATATGACTCCCCACACAGTGACTGGACAGGGATACTTGGGTTTTCACACCAGTCATATTATACCGACACTAACATAACCAAGAGGGGACAAAATCTGACAAATAAACTTGCTTAATCATAGCCATGATGGGATTCAAGCGGGAACTTCCAGATTAGAAGCCTAGAGTTCTACTTTTAGCCAGCTTCCCTCCCCTCCCTTTCCCCGCCTACTCCAAAAAGATGTCGTGAATGTGCTTCAATGAGAGGCTGTTTGTAAGCTGCCTGTTTTCTACCAATTGGGTAGTGTTATAATGTGATTGGCCAAACCAAACCCCTCTGTACCCTGTTCAGGGGACCTGTCACTATATGAAATCTTGCTTGAAAACCTTACAAACAAACTACGAGAAAATTTTGTTTTCTGTGACCAAATATTCTATAGAATGAAAATGTTTAAAAGAGTGTTTTTCAAAAAGAGTAAGGAGAAAAAAATCAGAAGAGAATGAAGATAGCAAAAAAAAAAAATCTTGAAATCTTGCTCGAAAATGTTACAAACTTCGAGAACATTTCGCTTTCTGCGACCAAATATTCTATACAATAAAAATGTTGAAAAGAATGTATTTTTCCAAAAAAGTAAAGGAGAAAAAAATCAGAAGAGAATGAAGATAGCACAAAAAAAAAAAAAAAAAAAAAATCTTGAAATCTTGCTCGAAAACCTTACAAACAAACTAGGAAATTTTTTTTTTATTTCTGTGACCAAATATTCTATAGAATAAAAATGAATGTTTAGAAGAATGTTTTCCCAAAAAAAGTAAAGGAGAAAAAAATCAGAAGAGAATGAAGATAGCACACACACACACACACAAAATAAATCTTGAAATCTTGCTTGAAAACCTTACAAACAAACTACGAGAAAATTTCTTTTTCTGTGACCAAATATTCTATAGAATAAAAGGACAGCTCCTCAGCCCAGGCGTCGCCCAACTGGGGCACGACCCTCTGACCTTTGTCCCGGGGGTGAAGTTCAAACATGTCGTCTTCCTGGAGATCATGACGGTAGGCTGTGAAAACGAGACTGGAGAGAGAAAAGAGTAAGTGAGTGAGTGAGTTTGTTTTACGGCACGTCAGCACGGTAACGGCTATGTTGTGCCAATGATGTCCTAAGACAGTTAATGCATTATACAAGTAGCAACGGTAACTCCTTTATCTCTCTGAGTAGTAAAAACATAACAATTGTGCGTGAAAAGTTTGGAAAAAGGAAAGGAAATATATGGGTCATAGTAAACTTGGTAATCACTATTTTATTGCAAGCATAATTTTATTAATATATCTTTTATAATAAGCCATCTTTTAATTTTCTAAAAATAGTGTTTTCTTGAAAGCAATTTAAAAAAAAAATCAAAAGGAAATATTTCGAATCAATGCAGCAAAAAAAACAACTATTCACAGGTTAAAACAATAAAAAGGAGTAACTATGCACAAAGTTTTATAATGGAATGCCTTTAATTTTATTCAACAATTTTAGACTTGATAAAAAAAAAGAAAAAAATTACTATGCACCTACATAAAAAAAAAAAAGAAGAAGAAAAAAATTACTATGCACCTACATAATGTAAATAATACATATTTTAATACACAACTATCATACTTTATCATAGTTTTTGAAAGAGTATTATAGTTAGACATATATCAATATTATAGGTTTAAAAAAGTGATAGAAGTAAATATATTTTGAAAACTTAAATATCTGGGATCGCAATAAATATTACTGTTGCCATGTAAAACTATTCATCTGTTAAGAATTATCTGGCAATACCATTTAATACGCTTTACTTTACTCTACAGTTAAAAAAAAAAAGTTTACAGTTTAAAAAAAAAAAGCAGTGAAAAAATTCAATTACTTTTTCCTAGGTCCAAAAGTGTGGAATACCCTACCGAAATATATACGTGAAGCGGGTTCTATAGAAATCTTTAAACGCTCACTTAAGCACCACTTGTTTCAAAGTTATACCTAAATTGTTATGTGTTTTCTTGTTGGTTAAAGATGTTGGTAAATGTAGTGTGTGTGTGTGCGTGTGTATGTGTGTGTTATTTTATTTAAATATCACTTGAATTGTTCAATTAGTTTAGTTAGTACTTTTTTAACGATGTAAAGCGCCCAGAGCCTGATAATTCAGGGTTGGGCGCTATATAAATACCATTTATTATTATTATTATTATTATTATTATTATTATTATTCTCCTCATTATTATTGTTATTATTATTATTACTAAGTCAATTAGATATTGAATGCTCACAACTTGTTATATTATTATTATTATTATTATTATTGTTATTATTAAGAGATGAAAGATCTTGCAAACGGATGTTTTGATTTCCAATGCTCACTTGTTCATCCACCAGAAAGACAAACGGCTGGGAAAGGATGCAGTAACCTCTGGCGACATATTCTGGGAATGAAGTGAAATACAAAAACTATGTAGTGGATTCCGTTAACAATAAACCCCATGGGGACAGTAAAAAAGTTCATTTTATCCTTGGTTATTATTAAATGTTCTTGTTGTCGAGTTGGTTCAACATCCAACATGAGCACTATATAGGCTATATTGCGGACGGGCCCCAAGACTGACGTCTGACAATTTTATGTGCTGCCACACACGAGACAGGGCGGGGATACCATGACTCCTGTCTCAGCCGGTCACATTATACTGACACCGTCCCAACCAGTAGGGAGCGCATTCGCCAGGGCTCCAACCCAGATATTTTGCGTCGGAAGCCGATGTTCTACCCTAGGACCACCGCGCCCCCCGTTCATATTAAAAAGTGACTGTAGACTAAAAGAAAGGGAATAGGTGTCTAGTAGTTTACATAAAGCCACAGGTAGTCTCAAACATCTCAAAATTGTCTTAAGCAGATAACACTGTATTTTATATCTTATAAAGGATCATGGAATGTGCAAGGGCCAGGAAAGAACAAAAACTACAATTTTTTTTCCTGCATTCAGCTCAGTTCAAATTTACCCCTCGACTGGGTAGTCCCATGGGAGAGATGGTCGACATTTTACACATTACATATTATTGTCATGGCAACCAACACCAGTCAGGTCTGTCCTAGGTCAATCCTATCAGGGTTGGGCTGTCCAATTTGATCCATTCCTTTATGTTGTTTGCCCAACACTTTGTGTGTCAGCTGCACGTTCTACCCCATCCTAGTGTACCCTGCAGCACCACCTTCTTGTTTAAGTTGATTCTTAAACCTTAGATGTTTGTTTGATGTTGCTTAGCATCCAATGCTAGCACTATATAGGCTATATTGTTGAGGGGGCTTAGATGACGATGTTTAATGAAATTCTTGAATTTTTAAATATCAATGTTTATATATATATATATTAAGAACATACATATCGAAAATTATTTTGTCAAGCACAGGCTTTGCAAGATGAATAAACAGTTATACAAATATACATGTAGCAACACAATTAGCAAAAGTTTTACTTAAACATAGTTGTATCTAAGTACACATTAATTTAAAAAAAAAATTTAAGAACTTAGCATAAATTCCCTATCAATCTGGACAAGTGATTGCGCATGTTTTAAGGACTTTTTGAATTTTTAAAAATATCTCTGCCTTTGTTTTACTATTTTTTGTTGTTTTTTTTTAAGATTTCACTCACCCACACAGAACACACACATAACTGAGAAAAACAGACTATTTTGCTCTATAACTCATAACAAGGATTTGTTTCAATTATGCCCTTAGCCCTGGCCCCTAAAATTAAAAGATCATTGAGGATTTTTTTATTCTCTATTCTAGGACATTAAGTAGAGGAGAATAAAAAGATAATACAATAGTTAACATCTTTAGGTGTGGACTTAGCATCATTATCCAAAAATATTTACCATTTCAGTTGATGTTTTTAGTGCATACTAGCGGGAAATGCGGTTGGAATTGTATTGTCATGAAATATATTGTGATATTCACATCTTTTTGCCATTGAGGTGAGGGAATTTTAAAGATGTAGATATAGGGAATGTGAATCCACAATCAGTTGTTTCACTTTGTTAGAAAACACAAGTTTTGTTCAACAAGCAGAAAGAGTAAACTCCTAAAACTAGTGAAAGTATCTGTTTCTGGTAAGCAGTTTTTCTGTTTGTCCCCTGCATTTCATTTTTCAAAGGCTACACCTTTTAGCATTACTTACTAGTCTGAAAGAGATATTGCTTGATAAGTTATCCAAAGATTAAGAGGAGCTCATGATTTCTATTTAAGCTATATTACTCTTTAAGATATCCTGACTAATATATATATATATATCAATTAATCTTTCTATCAGTTTATCTATCTATAGAAAAGATATGTTCATCTACCATCTATTTATAATATATATATCATCATCATCATCATCAGGTGCCCTGCGTCATGGCGTTGGCGATCATGCCCTTCCACACTCATCTGTTTTTGGTAGCTGAAATCATAGTGGTTGAGCTTTCCATGCCCATCCATGCCGTCAGACTGTCAAGCAGTTTCTCTCGCTGTCTTCCTCTTCCTCTTTTACCATCTAGTTTTCCCATTGTTATAAGGTTTTCTAATCCCTCCCTTCTTATTACATGGCCGACAAAGGATGCTTGACGCTTTCTTATTCTATTAAGCATTGATCTTGATTGACCTGCTTTTTCCATCACTTGTTTGTTGGTCATTTTCGCTGTCCATGGTACTCTTAGCATACGTCTCCAAAACCACATCTCTGTTGCATATATATATATATATAATATTGTCACTCATTTTTTTAAATTCAACTACAGTGTAGAATCCGGGAAAGCTTACCGGTTCCAGACTGACGTAGCCATCGCGATCAACTCTCTCGGCAAAGCTCGACAGTAAAAACTGCACGAGCAGAAAGCCGAAGTAGATGAAGAAGATGGTGGTGGGAAATCGATGTTCCTCATATTCCTGTTGAAAAAGAGGAGGAAAGAGGTTTAAAAAATTGGATTGGCAGTGCATGATGGATCAGAAAAAATATTCTTGTACATTAGGCAAAAAAAAAAAAAGAACATTGAAATAAAATAGGCAAGAAGTAAAAGAATTCAAGTAACAAAGCACAAAAAAGCACCAGAACAAAAAAATGCATATATATAAATGATATATATATATAGAAAATAAAAATTGTAATAACAGATTTTAACTCTTTTGCCTAAAATTTAGCACTTTAATGGCTGGTTGGGTGAGTAAGTCAGTGATTTGTTTTTTTAACTTCCAAGGTCAGCAGTAAGACTATTATTATGTGGATGGGTCTCAAGGCTAATGTTTTTTAATTTTTGTACGTGCTGCCACACAGAGAAAGTACTAAGATACCACGACTCCTGTATCAGCTCATCATGTTATACAGCCACATATCCAACCAGTAGGGGGAAAAAATCTGACTAACATTACATTTTTGTATGATCGTGTATGTTCGCCTCCCTGCTTATAGGGTTAGCAGCTCCGAGATTCCGCTATCATTTATGTTGCATACTCAGCCCTAATTGTTAGGCAGCGTTTGTTTGTTCAATGGTTTTTTAATTCTCAACTCTTACTTCACCTGCATCTAGGTTTTCATGTGGACTGAACCCAATACATATGTCTGACATGATTTTAGGTGCTGCCAGGGAGAGAGAGAGAGAGAGAGAGAGAGAGGAGAGAGAGAGAGAGAGAGAGAGAGAGAGAGAGAGAGAGAGAAAGAGAGAGAGAGAGAGAGAGAGAGAGAGAGAGAGAGAGAGAGAGAGAGAGAGAGAGAGAGAGAGAGAGAGAGAGAGGATAACAGGATGCCCGTCTCAGCCAGTTATACCAGCTCCGATCCAACCAGTAGAAACAGCATAGCCCTTTAACCAGGATTTAAACCAGGGATTTCCCAATAAGAAGTTATCAACTCTACCAACTGAGCTACCTGTATCCCTGCAAATTACAGTCATACAAAAATCTTAACATACCAATCACAAACAAAAGAATTCAAGTAACAAAGCACAAAAAAGCACCAGAACAAAAAAATGCATATATATAAATGATATATATATATAGAAAATAAAAATTGTAATAAAAGTTTTTAACTCTTTTGCCTAAAATTTAACATTTTAATGGCTGGTTGGGTGAGTAAGTCAGTAATTTGTTTTTTTTTTAACGTCCAAGGTCAGCAGTAAGACTATATTGTGGATGGGTCTCATAGCTAATGTTTTGAAATTGTATGTGCTGCCACACAGAGAAAGTACTAAGATACCAGATCTCCTGTCTCAGCTCATCACGTTATACAGCCACATATCCAACCAGTAGGGGGAAAAAAATCTGACACACATTACATTTTTGTACGATCGTGGATTTCGAACCTCCTGATCACATTACATTTTTGTACGATCGTGGATTTTGAACCTCCTGACAAACATTACATTTTTGTACGATCGTGGATTTCGAACCTCCTGACAAACATTACATTTTTGTACGATCGTGGATTTCGAACCTCCTGACAAACATTACATTTTTGTACGATCGTGGATTTCGAACCTCCTGACAAACATTACATTTTTGTACGATCGTGGATTTCGAACCTCCTGACAAACATTACATTTTTGTACGATCGTGGATTTCGAACCTCCTGACAAACATTACATTTTTGTACGATCGTGGATTTCGAACCTCCTGACAAACATTACATTTTTGTACGATCGTGGATTTCGAACCTCCTGACAAACATTACATTTTTGTACGATCGTGGATTTCGAACCTCCTGACAAACATTACATTTTTGTACGATCGTGGATTTCGAACCTCCTGACAAACATTACATTTTTGTACGATCGTGGATTTCAAACCTCCTGACTGACCAGTTTGGCTCTCTGCTTATAGGGTTAGCAGCTCCGAGATTCCGCTATCATTTATGTTGCATACTCAGCCCTAATTGTTAGGCAGCGTTTGTTTGTTCAATGGTTTTTTAATTCTCAACTCTTACTTCACCTGCATCTAGGTTTTCATGTGAACTGAACCCAATACATATGTCTGACATGATTTTAGGTGCTGCCAGGGAAAGAGAGAGAGAGATAGAGAGAGAGAGAGAGAGAGAGAGAGAGAGAGAGAGAGAGAGAGAGAGAGAGAGAGAGAGAGAGAGAGAGGGGGGGATACCAGGATGTCTTTCTGAGCCAGTTATACCAGCTCCGATCCAACCAGTAGAAACAGCATAGCCCTTTAACCAGGATTTAAACCAGGGATTTCCCAATAAGAAGTTATCAACTCTACCAACTGAGCTACCTGTATCCCTGCAAATTACAGTCATACAAAAATCTTAACATACCAATCACAAACATACAATGATGCAAAAGAAGTAATAAACAAAAAAAGACATGATTAACACAAACAAAAAAAGTAAAAAGTAAAAGAAAGTAAGATATTTCGTGGCCTATCCAAGCATCCTAAAAAAAACATCCCCCCAAAAATTAAAAAAAATGAAACACCAAGAAACTAAAAAGGTAAAAGTAAATTGCACTAAAAAAATATATCAAAATCTCGTAAGAAAAATAGAATAAAACTACTTTCTTCTTTCCTCCATTATTTTATAAAACTACTTTCTTCTCTCCTCCATTTATGAAACTGTCGATCTCTTACCTCCCATTATTATATAATTATATTCTTCCATGCAGGGATTTTTTTCCCTTTAGCACCATTTTGATAAAAGGCCGATATGCGATAAAAGCTGATGCTACCACCCTCTCAATAATCGCGACTCTTGTCAAAACCACTCTTAGCCTTGTCAAGTGCTCTTTGCTTATCTCACACAGAGATAAACTTATTCAGAGTGGTCACAGTTCGTTTTCTTCTTGTTTTCTTGTTTGCTTTTGGTTGACTTCAACATGATTGTTGCAAGAACTTAAAAGACTAGTAAGTTATATAAATTCAGTTACGTTAAACTAATGTCTTACACCCTAAATGATTGATTTGATAAAATTTCTCTTTTCCAGTTTCATTGGAACTGAAAGTAAAACTTGTCTTCAGTCTTTTAGTCTTGTATTGATCGTAGGCAAAATGAAATCAAATATTTCACAAGCCTGCTTTAAGGTTTTTGCCTAATGCAAATCGGAATAAGGAAAAAAGTTTAAAAAACAAAGAACAAAATGAAACCACACAAAAAAATCCTTTGAATATTTTAGAGAAATGTTACAAATCTTTATGATAAGAGGAATTCCTCTTCTTTGCTTTCCGACATTTCATAACTTCACAACGACAACGACAAAGTCATAAGACAGAGAGAGATAGTAAAAACAGAAACTGATACACTAGATTATTATCAAGTCTGATTTTTAAGGTCATGATAATGGGTCTTTCCTCTACTTAATCTTTTTCCTCAGAGGCCTCACTTTTATCTCAACCTTGACAACAGATTACAAAACTTCCTTTTCTTTTGGGGTGATCATGAGAACCTGATTGCAGCGAAATCACGGGGCGCGCGGTGGTCCTGGGGAAAAAGATCGGCTTCCGATGCAAAAGGTCCGGATTCGAGCCCTTGCGTTTGCGCTCCCTACTGTGGGTCGGTGTCAGTATAGACCGGCTGAGACAGAGTCATGGCATCCCCGCCCTGTCTCGTGTGTGGCAGCACATAAAATTGTCAGACGTCATTCTTGTGAACCGTCAGCAATATAGCCTATATAGTGCTGCTGTTGGACGTTAAACCAACTCAACAAAAATCAACAAGCGGTGAAATCACAAGTCACAAGACTCCAACTTGAAAATTTAAACTGGCATTGTCTTAATCATCTCTCTTCTTCCATCATGACACAGATAAACCAGGAGATCAGCTGAAAGTCTCCCCCCACAACTGCAGCTCTTTATCAATGAAACTTTTTAGTCCTTTAGTACAGTGAGAAGAACTAGAGGCTTTGATAAGATGACTGGGAGCAAAGTCCTAACCTTTCACATCCCTCATCCTCTCCTTTCTCCCAGCCATTCATATCTCAGACTCATCCTTGGTTGAGTTGAGTTGAGTTGGTTTAACGTAAAACATCAGCACTATATAGGTTATATTGCTGACGGGTCACAAGAATGACGTCTGACAATTTTATGTGCTGTCAAACACGAGAAAGGGCGAGGATACCATGACTCCTGTCCCAGCCGATCGCGTTAAACTGACACTGACCCAACCAAAAGGGAGCAAAATCGTCAGGGTTCCAACCTGGACCTTTTGCCTCGGAAGCCAATGTTCGACCCCAGGGCCAACGCCACCCCACCCCCCTTACCCAGAAAGAGAGGCTGATGCAAGATCAAAGGGAAAAAATCCACCATCAAACTCAACGTCAATTAATGTTTAATCTCAAGGGAAAGAACTCACCAGCCAAGCGCAACAGTCAAATGTTAAAAGGGAAGGAACGCATCAGCAAAGCTCAACTTTCCAATATTTAAATCTAAAAGGGAAAGGACCCACCGGCACACTTCAACAATGATCAAATGTTAAATCTCAAAGAGAAGGAAGCCACAAGTAAAGCTTAACCGTTTAATCTCAAAGGGAAGGAACTCACGTTGAGGTAAATCTTGGTGTACAGGGGTATGACTCCGGCCACAAGGGAGGTAAACCAGAATATCCACAGGATGCCAGATGTGATGATGCCGCGCGTTCGCTCAAACTGGATCAGTGCTGCCGTCAAAAGCTGGGTTCCATCAGGAATGTGGAATTGAAGTTAAATATTTAAAAAATGAGATCAGGACGAGGAAAAGTAAAGATTTATTCCAATGCAAACTTTGCCATATTGAATTTTATTCTTGTTCATCATAGATGAGGAAATTCAATTTTTTTTAAAACAGCTCAGATAAGGAACATGAGAAATTTATTCAGAACTAACGCCATGCATCAGGAAAAGGAGAGATTTATTCATGTACAACATTTGTTATATTGAGTGTATTGCTATCCTTGTACATCATGGAAGCAGATATTAAATTTGTAAAAATTAAAATGGCTAGGTAGGATAAGGAAAAGTAAAGTTTTATCTAGATACAAAGTTTTGCTACATTGAATCTTTATTCTTGTTCATCATGGATGACTAAATTAGATTTAAAAATTGCTAGGATTAGGAAAAGGAGATATTTTTTTTGGTGTAAAGTTTTGCTACATTGTGTCCAGACTCTATATTAAGGAAAAAGTGGTTTAAGTTACTCAGGTGCAAAGTTTTGCTATATTGAGTCTATAGTTATCTTTGTTCAACATGGATGCCTAAATTAATATTGTTTTTAATTTAAAATTGCTAGGCAGGATTAGGAAAAGTACATTTTGAACTAAAGAAAGATCTAAAATACATGTATCAACCTAAGAAAGGTCTAAAATACATGTATCAACCTAAAGAAAAGTCTAAAATATATGTATCAACCTAAAGAAATGTCTAAAATACATGTATCGACCTAAAGAAAGGTCTAAAATACATGTATCAACCTAAAGAAAGGTCTAAAATACATGTATCGAACTAAAAAAAGTTTTAAATATATGTATCAACCTAAAGAAATGTCTAAAATACATGTATTGACCTAAAGAAAGGTCTAAAATACATGTATCAACCTAAAGAAAGGTCTAAAATACATGTAT
>RQTK01001593.1:51179-66273 GCA_003991915.1 Elysia chlorotica
GGGAGGTGGGGGGGGGGGGGGGGGGGGGGGGGGGATTCATCAACAAACACAGCAAAAGCATCATTCTGATCGCATATCTGAGAGCGAGATTTTAGAGCAGCAAGTCCTGAATTGGCTTAACCAAAACAGAATAAAGGTAAAGTTAAACCTCAAAAGGAAGTTCAATAACAGCGCGCGTTGAGTAACCCCGAACTTTGCAGCAGGTGGTTTGATGCTTGTCAACAACGTCTTCTTCTGATCTCTAACGTTATCCTGGCCACACTGAACCTCTGTGCCTGTGTGTGTATGTCTTTCTCTCTCTTTCTCTCTGCATCCCTCCTTTCTCGAGAGAGAGAAAGAGAGAGAGAGAGAGAGAGAGAGAGAGATAGAGAGAGAGAGAGGAGAAATACAGACAAACAAACAGACAAACTGACAGAGAGACAGACGGAGAAAGGGAACGGGGGTGTTACGTTTAGCAGCCCAGTCCACCATCTGATACGGTAGAGCTCCAGTTCGGCGGACGGTGGCGCTGGGGTAGAACGTCCGTCTTTCGGTGCAAAAGGCTCATGGTTCGAGCCCTGGCAATTTTGCTCCCTACTGGTATGGTCAGTGTCAGTTTAATGTGATTGGTTGAGACAGGAGTCAAGGTATACCCGCCCTGTCTCGTGTGTAGCAGCACATAAAATTGTCAGACGTCAGTCTTGAGGCCCGTCCACAATATAGTCCATATAGTGCTGATGTTGGATGTTAAAACCAACTCAACTACAACTACAACTACAACGACATTGATTGAACTCCAGTGCAAAATAACGTATAGTATACCTATAACTGATTATTATTTATAAATGAGTATCAGGCAGGTAACACCAGTCTGGAGAGAATGTACTTTGTAAACTCACGAACCATACTATTATGACAGTGACTAAGTTTAAGTGTTTTACTTTTAGTACCCTGTTGCAAAAAGCCATAGATTCACACAGGAGGCAATTATAATGGACCTACACTGAGTTTTTAATTGTTTTGTTTTGTTGTTGTTTTTTAACGAGCATGCAAGTCTGCAGTATTTTTGGTACTTTCAAGATTAAAAAAAAAAATCTTTGGCATATATTTAGCTGAACATAATTATAATAATAATGTTTTTTTTACCACATAATGCCTACTTTTTGCTCATCTGGCTCTTTTGCATGTAATAAATTATGCGGGCTGAAATTATTAAAACATTTCAAACAAAATTAAAAATATCCATTTTGTGTTATTTAACTGTTTTTTTTCATAGCTCACTATGTATGGTTTATTTTAAAATTTGACACTTAAGCACTTTTAAAATGAGCTTTACATGATGTGTTTATATGATGTTTTTGCACACAATACAAAAGGCATTGATAATTATATATATCACATGTACACAATAATTATACTCACAAAAATGGAACTGTTCCCACAAAATTCTCGAAATCCAGTCATCTTGATATTTGACAGGGCTGTTCCGCTGTTATCCTTGATGAAATGAATTTCTTGCAGAAGATCCTGGGTTAGAGTCTTAGATCATGACCAAATTGTATCTCCAGCCAATTCTGCTCTGTAAAATAATAATAGATGTGGATCATAGCATCATAGTCTAAGCACTTAACGCCTTAGTGACATACAAAAATTACAACATATAACGTATGTCCAATTTTTCGTGACAAGATGCTTGCCCACGTATATTGCGCGTCTTCAAATCCGCCTATATTACCATTCCCCTTGACGCTTAGATGTGCACTGTACGTCAAGTTTTTTAATGCATTAAAAAGGCACTGAGTAAATGCAAAGCAATTAAACAACTGATTGCATAGTTCAATTTATGAATCATTAGCTTATTATAAACCACTCTTCAATTTTTTTAACATAAGGCTTGTCATGGTGATTTAAAATACCCCTGTCACAAAGGGGTTAATTATTATGTCTCATCTTTGTTTTAAAAATAATTAAAAGGAGCGTTAGTCTCTTCAAATATGGTTTTTGCGAATAATGAGTTTATATTAAATGAAATTATTGCAACTACTTAAGTTTTGTGGTCCCTAGCCTGTGGGCGATCAAATGGGTGGGTAGACGATATTAGGCGAGTGGGTAGGATTCAAAAATACAAATACGATGAATTTGATCCACGTTCAGTGGAGAGAAAACAAAAGCAGATTCTTAGAAGGTACAGGTTCTTAAGGAAGGAAAAGAAAAAGAGCATTGGAATAGACCAACAAGTGATCAGATCTCAACCCATGGACAGAGAGAGAGAGAGAGAGAGAGAGAGAGAGAGAGAGAGAGAGAGACAAACAGAGCAAACGAGTGTGAGAGAAAAAGAGAGAGCGTTGAGTTGGTTGCTTAACATTAACATCAGCGCTATGTGGGCTTTATTGTGGACGCGTCACAACACTACCGTCTGATAATTATGTGCTTGTCTATTATTTTTAGTCAATTTTTTTTTTTTTTCAAATAACCAAAAAGCAATGAAGAGTACACTCAGCTGGTAATTTATCCAATTTTCATTTATTCAAACTCTACCCACATACCCATTTGATCTACCACAGGCTAGGGACCACAAAAATTAAATTGTGCCCTATTATTATAGGCTAATCCCCCTTTTTTTTTTACTTGAAATATAAATTACAAAAAAATGTACGCCTATGAATATAAATCTTATAATAAATTGTATACTTAAGTAAATCTAGATCTAGATTCTATATAGGCCTATAAATTTTTTACTGGTTTAGCTGTTCATACTTTTCTGTTTTGTTTTTTCACTGACTTAATTTGTCTGTCGAAATCCTAACTCTTCAGCTTTCCTCTCGGTAGGCCTATTCGGCAATGTAAAGAAAAATAAAACATACGAAAAATAGAAGTATAGATCTAGATCTAGATAATTTACCATAGATCGAGGTATTTTCCTATTCTAAATCTAGATCTCGATCTACATAAGAAAAACGAGGTGACTAGAAATCTAGACTAGATTCTAGATCTAAATCGAGATCTAGCTCTACGCTTGCCCTTACCTAGATTCTCGCTTTATAGATCCGTCCAAGCCTATGAAATAATTATAGCCGAAATGTGATCTATATTTTGCAAAGGGTTTTTTTTTTCTTCAGAATTTTAATCAAACCTTGCTTCACAGCACTGCAAAGTGGCAACCATACATGTCTACTGGTCTGGAGTCAGTGAAGTGGATAAGCTTAGCGGTTTGTTGATATCGAGCCTGCCCTGAGTATGTAAGTGAATTTAGGTCAAAATACTAGAGGTCGAGTCGAAGTCTTGAAGATAGGGGACAGATAACATTCTCCCATAGAATAAACCTGCTTTAATGTTTCCAAAGCGAGTCGGCAACTTGGATGCCCTTTAAATTTGATCTAAGCTGATAACACCGGTCTCTTTAAACTGTTTTAATGGGTTTTATAACAGACCTTTAGAAGCAAAAAATAGTCTCAGTTGAAAATGTCAAAAATGGTGGTGTTACAACATGGGAGGCACTGGGTCACAAAAGGTCATGGGTTTGTTTTTGCTCACCACAGAACTTAGGCCTAATTAATGGTGTCCTACTCATCGGGGGTCAGAGGTCACATAAGAACTATTAATTGCATTGTGTAATGATGATTTTGCAGATTGATGGAGAGAGAGAGAGAGAGAGAGAGAGAGAGAGAGAGAGAGAGTGAGATAGGAACTCATTAAAATACAAATAACTCGACAGTAAAAGAGCCTTGAGGCTTTAACAGACATATCTATCTATCTATCTATCTATCTGTCTCTGTATAGATTATGTTCTCTAACCCTGATTTAGTTAAAAGGTAAATCTTATAGTTTAAACAAGAAATGGCATAGACTTACTGCATTATAATGTTACAAACCATTATATTGGAACAGCATTGACTTAAGAAAAATTCGCTTTAAACAAAATTAGGCTATACAATTACCTGTCAACGAAAACAGAAAACAGAAAAAGAAATCCGACGAAATGCCTTTCGAATTGGATTCTTTGACAATGCGACCCAACACGAAATCTGGCAACAAACACACAGAGTGGAGGGACATGTAGGTCTAGATCTAGTAACCAAACGCTTAGCGCCTCAAGAATGTTATGGGTTACCCTCTCTTACCCAGTACGTTGGTACAGAGTATGGAACTTTAAAATTAATGACTGTGCGATTTAGAAGCTTTACATTATATACGAAGGCATCAGTTTACAAGTTGTAGGCGTATGCTATATTATAATACGTCTCCTTCAATAACTGCGCAGGCCAAGTTTCCGACACATACTCGAAGAATCGTCTAAGAAACGTTATTGAAAAGCAGTGACACAGCGAAAATCGGAGAACGCTACCATTGTCAAGGTCATCGTAAGTGAAAGCGATTTTTTTTTGCTGCTTGTGTTTGTGCTTGTGAGACATGAAAAGTATAGACATCATATCTTCACTCTAATCACACTAGGTTACCAAGAAAATATCCAGTGTACCATAATAATTTATTATCATTGTAAAGAAGAAAACTATACGTCTATTTATAGCTCATACGACTTGCGCACTCAATTTGTTACGCACGTGGTAGCCCTTGCGTTGAACAATGAACACTGTCAAGAAATTAATTGGAAAAATGGACAGACATGAATACATTAAAGAATGATGTAGGCTATAACCAGAGAGTGTGAACAAGTGAGAGGTTTCACGGAAAGGGTTTTGCGTATATAGGTCTGGATAATTATGGCGGTTGCTTCCTTCTTTAAACCTTAGTAAAAAAAACTATGCTGGAGATTTAGTTACAATGAGCATATTAATAGCCTGTCTAGCCTACGCGCCACGCTAGCTCTCCGTATCAACAACACTGTGTGCTCATTTGGTGAAATGCCTCAATAAATCTATAGTCTCTGGTATTAGAGAAAGCTTGAAACAGCTGTGTCATGCCGGGCTAAACCTATGTATTTTACACAACAGTGCGTTTGTGTGCCTGCATCCTAAATCTTTGATTGATTAGGCTTCATAACTGCCATGTAACATTGCGGCATTGCGTTTGCCTTTCGTCATGGTCTGCATTAACAACATTATACGTAGGCCTATTGGTTTCATTGGTCTTTCAACTCCGTAGGTCGCCTACTATTTGTTGGGTGTTCATCATAGATGTATATAAACACCAGTAGTTATATCTATGGTGTTCATGGGTTTTTTTCCCCTTTTGCGTTAAAAGTATAGGACGTACATAAAATATAGAACCGAACAAACTTTTTCTCCGGTTTTGCCCTGTTTTTTTAGAAAGCTAGAAGATTCGAAAACACCAAGAAAACAAAAGATAGTCTTTTGCAAAGAAAATTAGAGAATCGAACACCCACCCTCACACCCTCCCACCACCTTTTCTTTTTTTTTCCTCGCCAGTCTAGTGTATGCTTGGAGCCTATTTACTGAGCTTTCTTACTCCACTCATTCAACTATTTTACTGTCAGTATTGATTGGTTGGTTGATTGGTTGGGTTGGTTTAACGTCCAACATCAACACTATGTAGACTATATTGTGGACGGGTCCCGAGACGACGTCTGAAAATTGTATGTGCTGCCACACACGAGACAGGGCGGGGATACCATGATTCCTGTCTCGGAGGGACATGTAGGTCTAGATCTAGTAACCAAACGCTTAGCGCCTCAAGAATGTTATGGGTTACCCTCTCTTACCCAGTACGTTGGTACAGAGTATGGAACTTTAAAATTAATGACTGTGCGATTTAGAAGCTTTACATTATATACGAAGGCATCAGTTTACAAGTTGTAGGCGTATGCTATATTATAATACGTCTCCTTCAATAACTGCGCAGGCCAAGTTTCCGACACATACTCGAAGAATCGTCTAAGAAACGTTATTGAAAAGCAGTGACACAGCGAAAATCGGAGATTGCTACCATTGTCAAGGTCACCGTGAGTGAAAGCGAATTTTTTTGCTGCTTGTGTTTGTGCTTGTGAGACATGAAAAGTATAGACATCATATCTTCACTCTAATCACACTAGGTTATCAAGAAAATATCCAGTGTACCATAATAATTTATTATCATTATAAAGAAGAAACCTATACGTCTATTTATAGCTCATACGACTTGCGCACTCAATTTGTTACGCACGTGGTAGCCCTTGCGTTGAACAATGAACACTGTCAAGAAATTAATTGGAAAAATGGACAGACATGAATACATTAAAGAATGATGTAGGCTATAACCAGAGAATGTGAAAAAGTGAGAGGTTTCACAGAAAGGGTTTTGCGTATTGCATCCTTCTTTAAACCTTAGTAAAAACTATGTCTGGAGATTTACAATGAGCATATTAATAGCCTGACTAGCCTACGCGTCACGCTAGCTCTCTGTATCAACAACACTGTGTGCTCATTTGGTGAAATGCCTCAATAAATCTATAGTCTCTGGTATTAGAGAAAGCTTGAAACAGCTGTGTCATGCCGGGCTAAACCTATGTATTTTACACAACAGTGCGTTTGTGTGCCTGCATCCTAAATCTTTGATTGAATAGGCTTCGAAACAGATTTTGCCTCATAACTGCCATGTAACATTGCGGCATTGCGTTTGCCTTTCGTCATGGTCTGCATCACATTAACAACATTATACGTAGGCCTATTGGTTTCATTGGTCTTTCAACTCCGTCGGTCGCCTACTATTTGTTGGGTGTTCATCATAGATGTATATAAACACCAGTAGTTATATATCTATGGTGTTCATGGGTTTTTTTTTCCCCTTTTGCGTTAAAAGTATAGGACGTACATAAAATATAGAACCGAACAAACTTTTTCTCCGGTTTTGCCCTGTTTTTTTTAGAAAGCTAGAAGATTCGAAAACACCAAGAAAACAAAAGATAGTCTTTTGCAAAGAAAATTAGAGAATCGAACACCCACCCTCACACCCTCCCACCACCTTTTCTTTTTTTTTCCTTGCCAGTCTAGTGTATGCTTGGAGCCTATTTACTGAACTTTCTTACTCCACTCATTCAACTATTTTACTGTCAGTATTGATTGGTTGGTTGATTGGTTGGGTTGGTTTAACGTCCAACATCAACACTATGTAGACTATATTGTGGACGGGTCCCGAGACGACGTCTGAAAATTGTATGTGCTGCCACACACGAGACAGGGCGGGGATACCATGATTCCTGTCTCAGACGGTCAAAGGGAGGGAGAGGGAAAGGGAGAAGGAAAAGAGAGGGACACATAGAAAGGAGCGAAACAGAGGGAGAGAAAGAGAGAGAGAGAGAGAGAGAGAGAGAGAGAGACAGAGAGACAGAGAGAGAGAGAGAGAGAGACAGAGAGAGCATCGGAGGAGCCGGCACATTCTTCTCTGTTTTTCTCTCCCTTCCGCGCCGTGCGCCCGCTGAGTCATTCCAGCCTTCATATTTCAGGCTTTGCG
This sequence comes from Elysia chlorotica, assembly GCA_003991915.1. NCBI lineage: Eukaryota > Metazoa > Mollusca > Gastropoda > Plakobranchidae > Elysia > Elysia chlorotica. The sequence goes on from RQTK01001593.1 coordinate 58,566, forward strand.
AAGTGGACAACCGTAGCAGGACGCTACTTTCAGTAGCCGGATTGCGTAACCTTACCGAATAGGTGGGGGGTTCCTGACCTATATCTGGGTCAAACTCGAATGCCCTGGATTTACTTCGTATCGTCGTGGCTTCCTATCGGCCCGCTTAGACCTGGAAGACGATAGGACTTGGCTTGTATCGTCGTCCGTTCAGAGTCGAAAAAATGTAAGTATTAGTCTTGTGTTATCATTTTTTTTTTTTTTTTATGAAAATTTAAGTATTGATTTACTGACACAATACAATAAGTCTTCACAGAATTGGCTTTAAACTGTCAAAAACTTCAAGTTTATTCAGGCTCTCATCACGGACCAAAAGGTCTCGAGAAGTGAGCTGCCCAGTAGGCCTAGTGCCGGCGTCTATTCAAGTAGAATACATAACAGTAGGCCTAGTGCCGGCGTCTCAGTTGCGCGCTGTTACAACACACCCCCAGTTGCGCAACACATCATCCTACCGGTACCGTTAGCATAGCCCTTCGCAAGGCCTGATGACGGACGCTCACCGAACGGCACGCTTAGAACAGGGGTGGATCTATCTTTAGATACCAGCCTATTTTTAGATAGAATTTCGCCCCCTAAAGTAGCGTCCCCGTGAGCGGGCCGATCGTCGCAAAGAGTCTTTTTGTGCCGCCGAGACCATATCAGCTCAGGAGTCTACAGCAAAGACTTGGATGGAACTAAAGATCAACAAAAGAATACATTGTAACGGACAATAACAGTACTACAGCAGCAGAATTAAGCTGAAAATATACCAACTCATACATGCATCCTGGCCATACACAGGCAATATGCGGAGATCCAATTTTCAGTGGTTAATCGTTTCTGAAGATAAACCGGCTGTCGTGCGACGGTTACCAGCTTCCGCGTCGCACGACGGTTTCTGTGTTTTGCTATGGGGAGGCAAAACTTGATCTGTGTTGGACGACCGCCATTGTTTTCCGGCTCTCGATTCAAAACTTTAAACACACTTTTCTCCAGAATGCCTTCATAAGTATAGATCCAAGTAGTATATTTAGTCTCAGATAGTAATAAAATAGGGTCACAATAAAAATGATATATGAAATCAGCGTAGTTTTTTAAATATTTGAAAAGTTAGCTAATCGCATAACCGCTGGGCACAATTTGACCTAGATAGCTGGCCAAGCCAGAATCTAGGCTCGCGTGTATGTGCGAAGAGCGATTCCCCGCTGACCGGTGACCTTTGATCCTGGCATCACATGCTTCGGCTGGCATCTGTGTTGCTTGGGCAAGATATACCAGGATCGACAACTTTGTCTTATGATACTGTCGACCCACGCTTGGTTTAGCTTGGTGTAGCCGTACACTTATCGGCCATTGGCGAAGCTCTAAAGACCATACAAGAAAAGAAGATGGAAAGAGAAACCTACTTTATAATTATACTAACGGACTCCCTGGCAGCAACGCTCAGTAAAAAAAAACACCCAAACAATCAACGCCAGGCAAGACCTTTTTTTACAGAGTCGATCACCATTAGAGCAAACGATCTCCAAGAAAAGAACCAAACCCAAGTCCAGATCTGCTGGATCCCAGCCCACTGTAACATCGAAGGAAACGAAAAAGCTGACCATGAGAGAGTGCCTGCTAATGATCTCATCTTCTCTGTATCGTTCCAATTTTAATATATAGGTACTGCGTGAACATTACACTAGACTCACAACATTATGAAGGCTGGGCCAATGAGAGAGCTGATCTTCTCTGTATCGTTCCAATTTTAATATATAGGTACTGCGTGAACATTACATTAGACTCACTACATTATGAAGGCTGGGCCAATGAGAGAGTGCGTGCTAATGATCTAATCTTCTCTGTATCGTTCCAATTTTAATATATAGGTACTGCGTGAACAGTACACTAGACTCACAACATTATGAAGGCTGGGCCAATGAGAGAGTGCGTGCTAATGATCTAATCTTCTCTGTATCGTTCCAATTTTAATATATAGGTACTGCGTGAACAGTACACTAGACTCACAACATTATGAAGGCTGGGCCAATGAGAGAGTGCGTGCTAATCTTCTCTGTATCGTTCCAATTTTAATATATAGGTACTGCGTGAACAGTACACTAGACTCACAACATTATGAAGGCTGGGCCAATGAGAGAGTGCGTGCTAATCTTCTCTGTATCGTTCCAATTTTAATATATAGGTACTGCGTGAACAGTACACTAGACTCACAACATTATGAAGGCTGGGCCAATGAGAGAGTGCGTGCTAATCTTCTCTGTATCGTTCCAATTTTAATATATAGGTACTGCGTGAACATTACACTAGACTCACAACATTATGAAGGCTGGGCCAATGAGAGAGTGCGTGCTAATCTTCTCTGTATCGTTCCAATTTTAATATATAGGTACTGCGTGAACATTACACTAGACTCACAACATTATGAAGGCTGGGCCAATGAGAGAGTGCGTGCTAATCTTCTCTGTATCGTTCCAATTTTAATATATAGGTACTGCGTGAACAGTACACTAGACTCACAACATTATGAAGGCTGGGCCAATGAGAGAGTGCGTGCTAATCTTCTCTGTATCGTTCCAATTTTAATATATAGGTACTGCGTGAACAGTACACTAGACTCACAACATTATGAAGGCTGGGCCAATGAGAGAGTGCGTGCTAATGATCTAATCTTCTCTGTATCGTTCCAATTTTAATATATAGGTACTGCGTGAACAGTACACTAGACTCACAACATTATGAAGGCTGGGCCAATGAGAGAGTGCGTGCTAATCTTCTCTGTATCGTTCCAATTTTAATATATAGGTACTGCGTGAACAGTACACTAGACTCACAACATTATGAAGGCTGGGCCAATGAGAGAGTGCGTGCTAATCTTCTCTGTATCGTTCCAATTTTAATATATAGGTACTGCGTGAACAGTACACTAGACTCACAACATTATGAAGGCTGGGCCAATGAGAGAGTGCGTGCTAATCTTCTCTGTATCGTTCCAATTTTAATATATAGGTACTGCGTGAACATTACACTAGACTCACAACATTATGAAGGCTGGGCCAATGATCGGGCTGAGTTCGTGCTAATCTTCTCTGTATCGTTCCAATTTTAATATATAGGTACTGCGTGAACATTACACTAGACTCACAACATTATGAAGGCTGGGCCAATGAGAGAGTGCGTGCTAATCTTCTCTGTATCGTTCCAATTTTAATATATAGGTACTGCGTGAACATTACACTAGACACATTATGAAGGCAGGGCCAATGAGAGTTGAGGCGGATGTTCGATCTTTGTATCGTTCCAATTTTAATATATAGGTACTGCGTGAACAGTACACTAGACTCACAACATTATGAAGGCTGGGCCAATGAGAGAGTGCGTGCTAATCTCTGTATGGTTCCAATTTTAATATATAGGTACTGCGTGAACAGTACACTAGACTCACAACATTATGAAGGCTGGGCCAATGAGAGAGTGCGTGCTAATCTTCTCTGTATCGTTCCAATTTTAATATATAGGTACTGCGTGAACAGTACACTAGACTCACAACATTATGAAGGCTGGGCCAATGAGAGAGTGCGTGCTAATCTTCTCTGTATCGTTCCAATTTTAATATATAGGTACTGCGTGAACAGTGAGTACTCACAACATTATGAAACTGGGCCAATGAGAGAGTGCGTGCTAATGATCTAATCTTCTCTGTATCGTTCCAATAAAAATATAAAGGTACTGCGTGAACAAAACACTAGACTCACAACATTATGAAAGCTGGGCCAATGAAAAAGAAAGAGAAGTGCTAATCTTCTCTGTATCGTTCCAATTTTAATATATAAGTACTGCATGAAAAATACACAAGAATCAAAAAATTATGAAAGCTGGGCCAATGAAAGAGAAGAGAAGAGCTAATCTTCTCTGTATCGTTCCAATTTAAAATATAAAATAAAGGTACTGCGTGAACAGTACACTAGACTCACAACATTATGAAGGCTGGGCCAATGATCGGGCTAATCTTCTCTGTATCGTTCCAATTTTAATATATAGGTACTGCGTGAACATTACACTAGACTCACAACATTATGAAACTGGGCCAATGAGAGAGTGCGTGCTAATCTTCTCTGTATCGTTCCAATTTTAATATATAGGTACTGCGTGAACAGTGAGTACTCACAACATTATGAAACTGGGCCAATGAGAGAGTGCGTGCTAATCTTCTCTGTATCGTTCCAATTTTAATATATAGGTACTGCGTGAACAGTACACTAGACTCACAACATTATGAAGGCTGGGCCAATGAGAGAGTGCGTGCTAATGATCTAATCTTCTCTGTATCGTTCCAATTTTAATATATAGGTACTGCGTGAACAGTACACTAGACTCACAACATTATGAAGGCTGGGCCAATGAGAGAGTGCGTGCTAATCTTCTCTGTATCGTTCCAATTTTAATATATAGGTACTGCGTGAAAGTACACTAGACTCACAACATTATGAAACTGGGCCAATGAGAGAGTGCGTGCTAATCTTCTCTGTATCGTTCCAATTTTAATATATAGGTACTGCGTGAACAGTACACTAGACTCACAACATTATGAAGGCTGGGCCAATGAGAGAGTGCGTGCTAATGATCTAATCTTCTCTGTATCGTTCCAATTTTAATATATAGGTACTGCGTGAAAAGTACACTAGACTCACAACATTATGAAGGCTGGGCCAATGAGAGAGTGCGTGCTAATGATCTAATCTTCTCTGTATCGTTCCAATTTTAATATATAGGTACTGCGTGAACAGTACACTAGACTCACAACATTATGAAGGCTGTGCCAATGACAGAGTGCGTGCAAATGATCTAATCTTCTCTGTATCGTTCCAATTTTAATATATAAAAGTCTATGAAAAATACACAAGACTCACAACATTATGAAGGCTGGGCCAATGAGAGAGTGCGTGCTAATCTTCTCTGTATCATTCCAATTTAAATATATAAAGTACTGCATGAACAATACACTAGACTCACAACATTATGAAGGCTGGGCCAATGAGAGAGTGCGTGCTAATGATCTAATCTTCTCTGTATCGTTCCAATTTTAATATATAGGTACTGCGTGAACAAGTACACTAGACTCACAACATTATGAAGGCTGGGCCAATGAGAGAGTGCGTGCTAATCTTCTCTGATAGCCTAGTAGATCACAATGATAAAAGCCAAATACAATGTAATTACATTTACAGTATTCGCGAGCAGTATGCCAGTATCTCAAAATACCGACGGCAAGTCGGCAACAATTACTGACACGTGACAATGCAGTGCACAACTTCACAATGCAGCAATTGCACACCCTAAAAAAAAGGGGGGGGATGGGGGGAGGTTAAATCAGAGAGCCTAGAGAGCCTAGGCTAACTCAGGCCTACACTGTCTAGTTGAATTGTGTTTTGTGTGTGTGTGTGTGCATGGAACTTTGAACTGTGGTCGCAGATAGACGGCAATCATAGATCTATAAATAGCACTATCTATGACGGCAATAGGAATCTTCTCAGAGTCAGATGCCTAAAAATGACACGGCCTATGCCCATCCCTCTGCCCTCTGTAGCTTGTCTATTGTGTTGCCTGTTTGCACTAATGCCAAAGTATATTTTAATTCAAAGCTTGTTTGAAACTTTTAGGTTAAATTTTAAAAGCAATAAATATAATGATTGTATTATTAATAAGGGGCCTATAATTATGTACATGTTTAAATTAAACTGACTACCAGAGACTTGCTTGAATCAATGTAGAACTGTAGAGTTATTACTTCAAGAAATATACATGTAAAAGGATTTAGTTCAAGATATTAGAAAAATTAGCCAAGTCGGGCTAGCCCCACTAGGCTTATTATCATCATAATTATTATGAAGACATGGAAAGCGTTAGTGTCAACGTCCAATTTTTGTACACACTGCACAAGCCTATTACTCAAGTGACTTGTCTCTAGCCATATTGCACAATCACAGTTTCAAGTCTAGTTCAAGTTCCACCCACACACTACACAATCTTTTTTCTCAATTGACTGGAAGAAACTATGGCGCCCACGAGGAAACAGTGGTTAATTTTCAGTTCCTTTCGAAAATTGGTCCGGAGGGCATTGATTTTTTTTGTTACTGTCTCGCGATTAGCACTACTGTCAATTTCTTTGACAAAATGAACCATTTCCACGTATGCCTTGTCTTTTAAAATTCTATTACTGTATTCCTTAGATTTGATACGCCATAAACACTCATAGGATTTGTATAGTTCGATACATTTTAAAACAGAATCTCTAGACCAGGATGCCATTTTAATTCGCCTCGACAGAATCATCGAATGATGGACTAGAGCTTCTACACTTCTTTATGTCTGTATCATAGACCTAGCACTGTAGCAGGCTAGCACTAACAAGAATTTAAAAAAAATTATTTCTCAAAATACTTTAAAGAACAGGAAACTGCCGCGAGACTTTGTTAATTTGAGGTCACTGATTTCAAATACATGTATACGGTCCAGTTAAAAAATCCCCACTACCCCCCAAGGCACACCCATTTCCTGTGCCCACCGTCGGCCAAGAGCTGGCGAGACCGATCCCGCCAGCGCCTTCACCTTCTCTAGGAAGGATCCGCAAAACAATGGGCTAGTCCCAGACTAGAGAGAAACTAGCCCCAATTTCAAAGCTATGTCCCAGACTAGAGAGAAACTAGTCCTAATTTCAAATCTATGACCAGCGAACAAACGAAACCCGAAATTGCAATCATTGTTTTGCGGATCCCTCCTAGAGAATGTGAAACTGCGATAAGAAAAAGCTCCTATGGTAGGACTCTCTCTCTCTCTCAATCTTCGATCTACCTGATATGATCTCTTCATATTCCCCATCGCTCACCTTATTTGCCCACCCATCTTGTAAAACATACATATTTATGTCTAAAAATTTCTTTTCAAATTCTATATCTCGTCTAACTTTAAAATGGAAATAGCGCGTATAAAGTTAGTGTATGTGATTTTTTTCCCAGTCTGTCTGTCTGTCTCTCTCTTATCGCCAGTTACTTCCCTTACAAATTTTGCCCAAGTACCCTATATAATATTTTTTCTAAATTCGTAGGTCTCATAAATCGCGCAATGATACAGATGTAGCTAATTACTGCTACAAGTACAACAGTGCTTAGCATCCCGTAAACTGAGAACCTCCTCTCTCTCTCTCTCTCTCTCTCTCTCTCTCTCTCTCTCTCTCTCTCTCTCTCTCTCTCTCTCTCTCTCTCTCTCTCATTGATTATATTCAATACTTCTGTTGTATGAAGAGACTTATTTTTAATTTCCCAATGAGGGATGAATAAAGATATACATATATATTCTATATTTTCCCTAGACATAAAACTTAGATAAGCATTATTTATGTTTTATTTTAGGTGCTTTCCAATTTCCATAGCTTTAAGGTCTTCTTTTTCACCTGGTAAAAAAAATTCAATTTATAACCAAACAAAGTATAGTTTAGTTTACAAATTTAGGCTTACAGTGTGCCTACGTTTTCACAAATGTTTGCATGTAGTACATGTAATTAACAGCTAACATGTACTACAAAAAAAAATAATGTTTATATAAAATACTATTAAAAACAACAATGTTTATATGAAATACACTATAGATCTGAAGTCTAGATATTGGCTTTTGCTCATACGTGTTTTCAACC
>RQTK01001594.1:0-11572 GCA_003991915.1 Elysia chlorotica
CTCACTAGCATAACTAATGACGACAGTTTTAATCAATCTCATGTTTTAATCCATATACTGTATTTTCTTACTTGACTCTTAGATAATCTTCCAAAAAAGCGGGAGTACTAAATGAAATTCAAGCCTAGGACCTTTTGATCTTCTCCGCTGAGCACTACCAACAAAGCTATCTGACGTTTTATGTCCTAAGAAGTTAACTGTCGTCTGCCTGTACCGGGACCAGTTGGTATTGGGCCCTGTTGCTGAGACATAATATATCTGAACTCTAAGCTGATGTCATAAAATAAACTGCTAGACATACTCTGAGTCTCACCATAGGCTATTTACTAGCACTTTGCCTTCGAAGAAAACCAAAGGTAAATACATGTGCGATACCATACTTATATCATAAACCCATATGTTTTTATTCAAAACCCATAAACACTTGAGGCCAAGAATGAAATCTTGTCTTGCGATACGGAAGACACTAGAACATGTTTTCAATGATTAAAATAGCTTACTATCATTGTTGTCCCTCTATTAACCCTTTAAAATTGAAATACATGTTTCTCAAAGAGAAGATAAAGCTTTGCTCGTGTAATAAAGCTGACTAAAAGATGAAACAGTTTAAAAGAATTACAGCTGATATGATGATGAACATTTCTTGATTTAGACCTATATTGACAAAATGCATCGAGACCTCCCGACGGCTATGGCAAAAAGTTTACCAAAATAGATATCCCATTATTAGTGGTCTAGTGGTATAAACCATGCTCTCTTTGAGTGTCGAGGCGATTCCGTGCTGTCGCATCTACAGGTTGGTGTTTCTAATCCCACAAAGCGCAATTATTTCTCAGCCATTTCACTGAAAGCCGACTTCTAACCACTTAGGAAAAATACTTAAAATTCCAGATCTACTTACAGAAATGAATATTGCATTTTTTAATACCTTGTCGCTGTTAACAAACAAATATAAAATAATTTTCTAACGATAGTAATACAATTTTATTGATAAAGCATTAAGTCTCTTAAAATCTTTCTCTTCAATTGGTACTACCGCTTAATTCAAACATCTCGAATAAAACAATAAGCTTAATCTAACCTCTATTGTCACTACACACATAGAACACCCATAAACAAGCGCGACGATTTGGGTTTGAGAGTGGGCAGGTCACGTGACGGTCTGTGGCGGCAAATCTTCCCGCGCTGTCTTTGTAGGGCAGAGGTCAGAGGACATGGTGATCAGCTTTCAATATGGCTGCCCGCGTCAGACCGTCGGTGTAGACTGCTAGGCGCTCTGTTGTTTTTTTTTGCGGGTTATCAATTTACAAACTTCTCTCTCTCTCTCTCTCTCTCTCTCTCTCTCTCTCTCTCTCTCTCTCTCTCCTTCTAGCATGCCATTTGTTACTAATACCTGAACAATCGAATCAAACAATAGAAAACAATGTTAAGTAAGTGCAGTATGAGCTAACAAATAACGTCTATGCATGAGTGCAAAAACTTCGGGATTCAGGGGCGAGTATAAAAAGATCGAAATGTGCGATACACTTACTTTATAATAAAAAAACAGCAATAAAAAATCCAAAACAAAACAATTCAAACACGTTTGGAAAAAAATGATAGTAATGATTATAATAATAGTAATGAACGCAAAACACATAGTAAACCGTTGGCTTTATCGCAGAAATTGATGACCTTGAACCCACCCAGTGTGCTGGTTACCATAGTAATTATACACAGCATGACCAATGAGACAGAGGTAAAAATACACATCGGATTAGTGATCGCCTACAATGGCAAAAATACAAAAAAAAAAAAAAATAAAAAAATAGAATCATAATTATCATAACATGACGTCGAAGTATGTTTAGAGCATGCACGCCTTTGCACAGAGAGGTATATAGATAGAATGGGGGTTGTATCCTAAATGGATGTGGGTTATTCAATATGCGTGTAGGTTGAAGCATGTGTGTATGTGTGAGAGAGGCTGTGTGTGTAGTGAGTGTGCATGTGCGTGTGTTTGTGTGTGTGCATGTGTGTGTGTGTGTTTGTGTGTGTCCTCAGAAGCCGAGATGATGCTCGGGGAACCAGGATGTCCAGTGCAAGAATTCCATACCTGTCGGGTAGGTGATGTAGCCAGGAGCTGCCAGTTGGGGGATTCCCGCACGCCCGTACGCGGCGGCTGCGAAGCCTGGGAAGCCAGGGTGCATGTAGCCTGCAGGGTCAAGGTCACGCAGACGTCATCAGAGGTCACACAGAGGTCACCAGAGGTCAGATAGGGTCGGGTCAAAACGGAATGGAGAAAAACGGCGGGGGAGGGGGAAAAGGAGGAAAAGAAATAAAAAGAGTGAATTATCTTGTTATATAGATTTAAGTGTGGGTGTTAAGTAACAATACATGTATCTAATGATGGTGACCGTAACATGTATTTTACAAGTTCATAATTAAAAAACAACAACAACAACAACACCGTAATAATAATAATAATAATAATAATAATAATAATAATAATAATAATAATAATAATAATAATAATAATAATGAAATAAACATTAATAAAATAACAATAATTATAATAATAGTAATAAAGGCCGACAAAACATCACGTCAATACAAAATAAAAATCACCCTAAAAGACAACAAGCAACAAGTACTGCAGACTATTATCAACCAATAGTGGGTCACATAACAAAATCCAGCGCCACAAGGTAAAAAGAATAAAACAACTTTTTGTTACTACTGATTCCATAAAGCTCTATTACTTCTATAATCTAATATTGACAACACTGCCTCCAACTTATTGTGTGATCTTCCGAAGACCTCAGAAATCTCTATTTTGAACTGATTTCAGTTTGGTTAATTGAGGTCGCCTTAGTAGCGTAATTAACGACGACAGTTTTAAGCTCATTAAAGGTCCAATACTGCAATTTCTGATTTGATTCTTAGATAATAATCTAAGAAGCGGGAGTACTATATGGCAATAATAATAATAATAATAATAATAATAATAATAATAATAATAATAATAATAATAATAATAATAATAATAATGAAATAAACATTAATAAAATAACAATAATTATAATAATAGTAATAAAGGCCGACAAAACATCACGCCAATACAAATATAAAAATTACCCTAAAAGACAACAAGCAACAGGTACTGGAGACTAAATTCAATCAATAGTGGGTCACAGAACAGAATCCAGCGCCACAAGGTAAAAAGAATAAAACAACTTTTTGTTACTACTGATTCCATAAAGCTCTATTACTTCTATATCTAATATTGACAACATTACTACACACTTAAACTTCCAACTTATTGTATGATCTTCTAAAGACCTCAGAAATCTCCATTTTGAACTGATTTCAGTTGTTTTAATTGAGATCGCCTCAGTAGCATAACTAATGACGACAGTTTTAATATCATGTTTGAATCTCCTTGTAATTTCCTTTTCTATTTTTAGATAATCATCCAAGGACTAGATGGCATTTAAGCCTAGGGCTTTTTGATCGTCACCTGCAAAGCACTACTAACAAATCAATCTGGCGTTTTATGTCATAGGAAGTTTACTGTCGTCTGCCTGTACCTCGGCCAGTTGGTATTGGGCCCTGGTGCTGAGACATAATATATCTGAACTCTAAGCTGATGCTATGAGTCTCATGACAGGCCATTTAATATAATAGCACTTTGCCTTCGAAGAAAACCAAAGGTAAATAATACATGTACGATGTACTCGTGTATTAAAGCTGACTAAAAGATCAAACAGTTTAACTGCAAGGAAAAGCAAAGCATCACACAAGGCACAAAGCGTAAACACAAATGCACAAAGCAACCGATGAGGGATGAATTGAAAGGCAATAAGCAGTATAAAACATTCAGCTGCACTTCAAGGTTAGTTGCTTCACTCAAGAACAAGCCCACAAAAACGAAATTGAATTTTAGATCTAAAACGATCATTCAGTTATATTATCAGCTAATCGTTGCTCTTGTTGTTTAGTAATTAAAAAAGAAATGAACACCCCCCCTCCCCCCAACATTTTTTCAGTGACTTTTAATAACATAGCCATGCAAGCATAGAAACTTATCAGGTGTATGATCCAACAGAATCAAAGAGAGAAAAAAAATGAATGGTATGCAAAAAATAAATGCACAAAAGAGCATTAATCTTTTCTAAGTAAGAAAGCATGCAAGCAAATAAATTATACAGCAGAAGTTAAAATAATGCAAAAAAAAAAAAAAAAAAAAAAAAAAAAATCCATCCCCCTTTTCATATTTCACGATTATTTTGATAAGCTTTCTAAACTAAAGCAATGAATCAAAAATGTCATGGTAAAGGGTTAATTGTGATGTTCATATTTTACTACAATAGGTGCATGCAAAAAGATGAGAAGAGCACTTGTGAGTTATGTTCAATATTTTCTGAATAATTTTGGATTTCATAAGTATTGGAACTTGTACTGAATACAGTTAAAAATATAAAGACTTTCACCCATGTGCAAGCTATAAAACTCTGGAGAAAAACTTTAAGTAGGCCAGAGTCTTTCGAGCCCACAATGCATCGCACGCTACTAGAATCGACTTAATTGTGTGATAGATTTTATTGACATCGTTCGAGCTTGGCTTTAAAAAATCACATCGGGGGAACTGTGCTAGACCTACAGTATAACAATTACATGTTTATTCTAAACTATCCATGATTTTTTAATTGAAAAAAAAATGTATAAGGCATTACTACAAAGATGGCCACAACATACTTTGTCAATTTACAAGAGGATGTAGGGAGGATACAATTAAAAAAATCAAGTGGGGTGGGATTGGATGGGGTGGAGTGGGAGAAGGTGGTTGGTGGGAAAAGATTTTTAAAGGAAAATATTATGGTTATCGGGAATTCAAGACTGACGACAATGCAAAGCGGTATAAATCTCGACTAGCAGCACATAAGCATTTAGTTTGAGTCTTTGGTAACATTATGAGAGATGGTGAAACAAACTGCATGCGAAAAACACAAAAAACCAAACATGCATAATTATGGAGCAGGGGTGTATTGAAAGGTTAGTTTTTGTGTTTAACAGATTATACATCCATCATAATAACTTTTCCAACAAGGCATGCGTGACGGTACATTAACAATGATGGTAACAGCAAATATGAAGATCAAAACTCAGATATTTGTGATATATTTTGAGCAAAAATGAATAAACAGTTTCCCGACATGCATGAACTGAAGATCTCATTAGATTTGCTACCAGAGGGTTAACGTATGCTTTTTTCGAGGAAACCCAAACCCCACCAGGACAGACGAAAGACAAAGCTCCTCGTGCGTATTAATCTAGATCTAGATCTATCTACTTCTAGCAGGGCTGATGGAGCTATTTCAGCCCTAATCTAAAATTGTTAGTGCATGCAGTGAATTTAAGTGAAATACAAGGCCCACTCTTGAAATTAAAGCACCACATCACAGAATTAAGTTAGTTATGGCAGTCTAGCAAACAAGATGGCCGCAGGGCACTGCTGAACTTCGACCCTTCTGTATCTTTATTACATATTTTGGATGATGCAATGCTTAAAGTCTAACTTTTTCTTTTTTTTTTTTTTGCGTTTCATTAATTTATGAATTTGTGAAATAAATAAAACAAAAGCGGTGCATCTTTGGATACGAAAATTAGTCTGAGTTAAATATAGAAGATTTTTTTTATCTGTTAGTTCGTAAAACTTACTAGACTAATAAAAAAGTTAAGAAATTATTAGGCCCAGGCAAAGTGAATATTTAAGGTTTTGAAAAACAATATTAGTTTAAAAACAATATTAACTTTATTAATAATTCCAATATATAAAAAGGATCACTTTCTGAATTAATCAAAGAAAGGGTTAATGTTTAGTTATCCAACCACTGTCAATTTGATTATTTAAGTAAAAAAATATTAAAAAGATAAAACCAAAAAAAAGGACTATCGTTTGTTATAGTCTCAAGCTAAAGAAACGTGTTCAGACTTACATATCTCTGGAATAAGGGTGTCTTCCCCAACCAAGGTATCCGTATAGAAAATGGTGCCGTCTTCCGTCACTAGAAAAGGGGATGAGAGAGACAGGAAAGCTACACTCACGGCAACCACACAAACACAGACATGATGATAGAGTTATCGCGCCCTTACTCGTAGCTCTAACCTATACTTGTAGCGTGTAGAGCTGTCTTGAAGGGAGAAACTAGGTCAGGGGAATCCCAAGCGGATGACGTCACTTGGGCTCTACGCGTTACAAGTAGGCTACGCGCTGGACTTGCTATTAGAGCGTAATGTTCACAGCCGACTAGGCTGAATTGAGCTGCTTGTCAGTGTGTTGTCTTCTACTTGAAGTGACCGTATCCATCTAGTCTTGCTAATAATACAACACATGTGCTAGTCTTAGCAGCAAGAAACAAAAGAGTGCTAGGGAGATAGAGATAGAGGAAGAGGGAGAGAGAAAGGAGAGAGGGGAAGTAGGGAGAGCGACATGGTAAGATAGCAAGAAAACACAAGAAAAATTATGTGTAAAAAAAAAAAGAATAACGTTGGTTTTCCCAATTTAAACATAATTTTGTAATTCTAGACCCTAGATTACTTCTTTGTAGGATTAACGTGTTTTTATATACTGGGCCAGAGAGCAGTGGACGTTAAAATTCCATGGGAAAAACCAATTTTATAGTCTGAAATTATTCCAAATAAATGGAACAGGAAGAAGAAGGACTGAAAAGAGATCAACAGAAAAAAGAGGAGAAGAAAGTAGCAGAAAGTTAACACTATCCTATTCATATTTTCATTGAGGTACTTATTTTGTTAAAACATGTGTTTTTCATCCCCTGTAAAAAGCTAAATACATTTATGTATCAATATGTACCATTTTATCGAGGAATTAGAAGCTAATTTTTTTACATGACATGTAAATTGAGCACATAATAAAGAATCAATAAAACACATTAACAAGAGAATAAAAAGGAACATGAAATCTAGAGTTTGTGAAAAGGCCAAAAGACACAAGAGCAGTGACGTAGAAATAATACTGACAAGTTTAAAGACAATTAGTTAAGACACAATGAGACCAAAAGCGAAAGAGAAACTAGAAACAAAAATACTCGTAAAGCAAAGAGTTTTTTTTACGTATAGTAGATTCTTCTTGGAATCTATAAGTTACTTTTTCTAAACATAGATATTTATAAATAACCGAAAATTCCTATTGAATGCCTTATTTTAGATTTACGCCACGCCTTTCCATATCGATGTGCCCGTAAATGGGCTACATTGAATATTGGATTTTTTACGTATAGTAGATACTTCTTGGACACTATAGGTAACTCATCCTAAACATATATAATATTTATAGATAACGTAAAGTTACTATTTTAAACCTTATTTTAGATTTACGCCACGCCTTTCCATCTCACTGTACCCGTAAATGGGCTACATTGAATATTGGGCTAGTCCATGTGGTCGTAAATGGGCTACATTGAATATTGGGCTAGTCCATGTGGTCGTAAATGGGCTACATTGAATATTGGGCTAGTCCATGAACCTGTAGGTGGGCTACACTGAATATGGGGCTATTGAATGTGCACCTTAAAAGATTACAATTAATATGGGACTGGGCAATGTGCCCGTTGTTAGGCATCACGGAATCTTGGACAAGTTCGATATTACCCATACATTTTTGTAATAAAAATTAAAATACAATGTGATCGCCGTATTTGGGTATTGCGTTCATGGGGATTTATAAGAATACTTTCGTAACCAACGTCGGGAGCAAATACAATTTTATAACAAGATAACTGTATACACAACTACCATATTGACGATATCTCTGTATTATAATTATTATATTTTCTACGTGTTGGTATAAAATAGTGAATAATAACGTATATAACAACATGATACTATTATGATAATATTTATATGCCTATATTTGTCTTCTAATCATATTTCAAGATGAGTTATAACTTTTGGTATAAGATGCAAATACAGACACACGCATGAAAAGTCACACACAAATCGTCTAGAAACAACATCAAAACCAAACCCAGAGCATCTAGAAAGAGAGGAATAAAATACCATGACAATTGATATCATCATCTAGGAAAAATAATCTACACGCGAAAAAGAGTCAAGTATAGAACTAAAACATTCCTGCGAAATATGGGCTTAATCCAGTTGCAAGAATAATAAATATTATGTTTCCCCCGCCCCCCCCCCTCTCATTTCTATGGTTATAGTTGCAGCGATTAAAAAATACAGGATTCATTTTGCCCTCTTGCATGATTCCTTAAGATTTGCCGTGTCTTTTGGGATTGTGCCAAACCTATTCGCATCCTGCACTCTTTCAACATCCCCCTTCCTTCTTGACCTTTCCTATCATGTTAAAAACTTGATAGATCCAAGTCTTAGTCAAAACAAACTTTTTTCACAAAAGGCCAGAAAACCTGGGATTCTGTATTAAAAGATACCCGTTGTACTTTTCCTTTCGAATTGAAGAACGTTGGTACTAGTGGTTGAATTTAGATCTATATTGACATTAAAAAATAAAATATTTATTTTATTTCTGTTTTTTTCCCCAGAACAAAATGTTTAAAGACATATAATAT
The DNA here is from genome assembly GCA_003991915.1 of Elysia chlorotica. Lineage (NCBI taxonomy): Eukaryota > Metazoa > Mollusca > Gastropoda > Plakobranchidae > Elysia > Elysia chlorotica. Next base: position 8,592 of record RQTK01001594.1, read on the forward strand.
GAACTGATCTTTCAGTTCACAGGGCTGAATACGCACATATTGACACAATTTACAGCTTATAGTTGTTTTTATATCTTGCCTATAGCAGAAAACAAAAAGGAGGAACTTTAAGATCTAGGAGAGAAAGCAGGATATCCACCACCAAAGATCAAGCTACACAAAGCCTTACAACCCAAGCGTCAAAACCAAGGTGTTTCCTTAAATATTCGTATCGTTTTGTTTTGACAGTCTAAGTTTTCTAGTCGTCGATTTAAAAATAACATAGCAGGGGTAGATTTAATATTCCGTTCTTCTTTTTCTGGAACTAATTTGAAGTTATCTTCTTAGGTATGGGATAGCTGTGCTCCATATTCTACTCAATCACATTTGTTATTTTGGTTCAATGCGATGGTACTTAAACCTGTATTGAGTCTAATCTATTCCAAATCTAAGATGACTGAGTCCGACATGTCATGAAAGGGGTGTAACTCTGTGTATCCTAGGTTCACGAAATATTATACTTGTTATTTCCACTTTGTCCCATGGGAGAGATTTTCTTCCTTTGTTTCAGTTCTGTCTCTTTAGAATCTAATCAAATTTAACATCGAATTTTGTCGAGTCGAAGGGTTCATTTTTCCCTGAGATATGAAGAACATCTCTCTAGCATTCCACTGGACTAAGGCATGCCTGGTAGTATTTTAGGTTTGAACAAAAAACTCTGCATGAACCATGCGCTAGATCTACCATACGACATGTCAGAGAACTAAATAGCAGCTCAGTTCGAACCCTTTTTCATGATAACATCCCTGTTAATATCTGCAATTCCAACCGTTGAATATCTACTTCACACTTTCTGTTATTACTAGGATCTACGCCATACACACTAAAAAAACTCTAACATGCTTTCATACTCGTTTATGTGTTTTCTTTCCCATAATGTAGAGTGAGAGTGAGATACAGAGAGAGAGAGAGAGAGAGAGAGAGAGAGAGAGAGAGATCAAGAGAGAGAAAGTGAGAATGAGAGAGGCCAAACCAGTGAACGTAACCCCCCAAAAAGAGAGCAAAGGGGAGAGAACTGTGTACCGATCTTACGAAAAATTGAATTTAAGTCCAGATAAACCTATGAAACTCGAATGACCTAGAGAGAAAATGATTGGGATTTAAAATATTTCTCGATTCGAACTACCAGAAGAGCATGGACTTGCTGTTTAGATAATGATGAGAAAAAACAAAGAACCGTAGAATCAGGAAAGTACGCCCACAACAAGCTAATGATTAAACACTGCAGAGCAAAAGAGTATATATGCTTCTTTTCCTTGATTCAAAGAACTTAGACTGAGACAAGGAATGAAAGACATTTTCAAAAAAGGAAGGAAAATAAAGGAAAGGGAAAGAGGACAGGAAGAAATAAAGCTGGCTAGAGAGGAAAGAAACATGGCAGTTTACAAAATTCCATATGTGAAAACAAAATGTCCTTCATCACAGATATGCCTCCTTCTCATGGCATCTTAATCCAAACTGGAGATAACCATTCTATCACTAGTCCATCATTCTGCAATACTCAAAACACTTGACTTAGGGACAGATGGCGCGAGTTCCAAAGCAAAAATCCAAAGGTATAATTTTTTTGGTGCCCTATGCGCGGCGGTAGTTGCGGTGAAATTACATGAAGTAGTGGAGAAGGTGTAAATGTTGCGGTATTTGTAGTTGTACATGTTGTAGTGATGTTTGTTACTGTAGACGTTATACGGGTTTAATTATTGTTGTAGATAATGTAGTCGTAGTGTTAGTAGCTAAAGGTGTTGGGGTGATGTTTGTAGTTGTGGATGATGTAGTATTGCTAGTGGTTGTTGTAGCTATGCATGGTGTAGGGGTTTTGTGGTAGTAATGTTTGTTGTCTTAGTGTTTTAACTACAGTAAGTAGCTGTAGGTGTAGCAATAGTGTTTGTAGATGTAGATTAAGTAGTTGTAGTAGTAGTAGCAGCAGCAGCAGTAGCAGCATTAGTAGTAGTAGTAGTAGTAGTAGTAGTAGTAGTAGTAGTAGTAGTAGTAGTAGTAGTAGTAGTAGTAGTAGTAGTAGTAGTAGTAGTAGTAGTAGTAGTAGTAGTAGTAATAAATGTAGTAATGAATGCTGTTGTAGGTCTAGATGATGATGATGATGATGATGCTGTACTGACCTAGCGCTCCCCGGGTGATGCCGCGGGCCCTGGCCAGGGGGTTGGTCGGTGCCATGACCTCCTTAGGCTGGGCCTTCTTGCACTCCACCTGGCGGGAGGGAGGAGGGAGGGGGGAGGAAAGTTAGGGGTTGTATGATGGTCATTAAGAAAAAATGAACTTATTATGCGTTAAAACTGTACATAATTTATGGAAAAAGGAAACAAAACGGCTTTTCTACTAAATTATTAAAACGGTTTAGATAAATGGGGAAAATAATAGTTTTAGATGATGTTAAGAGAGAGAGAGAGAAAGAGGCCAAACCAGTGACGTAAAACCCAAAAATAGAGAGTAAAAGGGAGACAACTGTGTATCGGTCTCACTAAAAGAATCGAATTTAAGTCCAGACCTACTAAAAAATATCCTAAAGCACTATTGAAATTGTTGATATTATTGATTTTTCTAATGGTGCATAGTAGTCCTCTAACCCAGTTAAAAATTGTTCCAAATTAGCTTTGGGTTCTGTTTTTTTGTGTGTTTTAAATCTGAACGTAATTCCACTTATTTCTTAAAGCCGATTTCAGAGGCAGAACTACAAAATAAGCAAGTGAATTCCAACTCTGTATTGTTCTTGATTAAAAGAGATCAAGGGAAGAATATGCCGAAACGTGGAAAGACCTAGAGAGAAAACGAACAGGATTCAAAATATTTCTCGATTAGATTTAGCAGAAAAGCATAGACTTGCTGGATTTTTTTAGTAGTAATAGTAGTAGTAGTAGTAGTAGTAGTAGTAGTAGTAGTAGTAGTAGTAGTAGTAGTAGTAGTAGTAGTAGTAGTAGTAGTAGTAG
>RQTK01001594.1:24443-34708 GCA_003991915.1 Elysia chlorotica
CCCCCCCCCTCTCTCTCTCTCTCTCTCTCTCATTCATTCTCTCTCCAGCTCTTTTTCTCTCACACTTTATCTCTCCCACTCACTCCTCCCATTCCAAATCGAATAGAGTCAATTTTTTTCACCTGTCACAAACTCTATCTTGAATAACTCTTTAGGGGTTGTGGAATACAACATAATAAACAGAACAAATGAAATATCGTATAAATTTCGCTTTAATTCACTTATCTATTCAACAAATTCCAATGTAATATGATATAAATACACCGTAAACCATTACCTAAACTAAATTTGCACGGCTATACATTTTAAACCATACTCTCGAAAACAAAATTTTAAGCTGAATTTTTCAAACTTCTGCGGGAATCTCCCAAAAATTATGCAGCAATCTGCCTCAAGTTCACGGCAAACACAACAATAACAATTCACTACTCCGAGTAATGGGCAGACTTGTCCAAAACTGTTCAACGCCGCTAAACAGATCGGCGTCGCCATGCAAACGACATGTTAATGATGTTTTCGCTGCTAGATGGAGCCTTCTTTCTCTCTTTATCTCAATCTTCCACTTTCCTCTCTCTCTCTCCTCTTTCAATATATCTCTCTCGCTCACTCTCTCTCTCTCTTTATCACCCTCTCTCTCTCACTCTCTCTCTCCCTCTCTGTCTCTTTATCTGTCTCTCTCTCACACACACTCTCTCTCTCTCTCTCTCTCTCTCTGTGTCCATTTTACACATTTTTACCAAGGGAAGCAATCAACGCATCCAACAAGGGGAGCGAATCCGTCCGACGGATAAACGATCGCAACCTAGAAAGACCTGGAGGATTCTGAAGGTTAATGACATCGTTTTCCGTCTGTTTTCGTCATCACTGTTAAATTTGACATATTGTTATTACACTTTACACATTTTTTCACAGGTAAACTCAAAATATAACAACCACTCTAACTCGAATGTTCTGCCACAACAACATTTACTAAAATTCCGAATTGAGGAAAGTTTTCGTGGAGTTTTTCCCAAACGACAGATATTTCACAAGTTTTTATCATGGTCAAGGTTGGCCTAGTCGGTAGAGCGATGGATTGACGGGCATAGGTTCACGAGGTCAATCCCTGCTTGGTTCATCAGTAGGTGGACTTACACCAACATTCAAATTACGAAACACGGAAATTTATTCCTTTCTTATTTCACAGTTTGAGCCTTATGATTATATTGGTATTATAGGGACATGGTGAGAAATTTTTTTTTTTTTTGGCGGGGGGGGGGGGGGGGGGGGGGGGGGGGGCGTTGTTTGCTTGATTCTTAGAGTTCATTGTTGTTTTTAGTTCTTTCTAACTTGTTTTTTTTTTTATTTGATTGTTAATGTTTTAGTTTTGTTTCCAGTTGAAATGTTGTTGTCGTTTTGTTTTGTTTAACTTATTGTTTGTTATTTTTGTTATTGTTGATATTTTTCCAGTGAATAAACCAGAAAACACAAAGTTACAAGTTGTCATCAATTAAACTTTGAATAGATATAGTTCCTACCAAAATATTTGGCCAACCAAAACACTTCTAATACTTTGCGCTTACTCCAAAATATTTCTTGCTTAAAATTATTTCGATCGTTCCTACACTATTAGTTGAACTATTCTTACGCGTCATTGCTATCAAATGACCCCATTTTTCTCTTGGAATACGGTTTTCATTTAGAGAGATAGATATCTTTTTTTTAAATAGAAATAGAAGTTTTGCATAATTTTTGTTGTTTAACATTTTGCTGTAGTTGGTCCTAGTTTTGCTGCTTTTTTACGACGTTATTGAACAGTTTTTTTTCATTTCCTGACTATATTCTCACACTATACGTACATCTTGTGTAACATTATTATCTGTTGGCAAAGAGCGAATCAGGTTTCTATGAAACCCGTTTGAAGGAAGGGGAGGTAAGTGTATTGATTTGAAGGAAAAACAGAGAGGGGAGATAAGTGTATTGATTTGAAGGAAAAAACAGGGGTCGGGGTTTTGGGGGAGGGGTGAAATGAAGATAGAGATCTAAGTATAAAGGAACTACTAGATTTACTTCAGTGTAAAAACCTTCGCGGGTGTCCAATAATGGTTCCTTATAAAACCCGCTGGGGCATAAAACTGCGCTCTAACACACAAAAAATTCCCCCTTACTTCAAGGGTATGAGACACACAAAATGTAGGGAGGTTAGCCTAAGGCCCTGAAACGAGAGACCGCTACAAAATTATTAGCCCCTCAGCGAGAGAACTGGGGCTTAATTGGAGGGTAGGAGGCTGGCATAGGGAGGTAGGGAGGAAGGAAGGGAGGAAGGAAGGGAGGTATAGTTAAAGGGTGATAGATAGATAAAAAAATAGAGGAAAAGAGATCAATAGAGAAGTAGTAGAGAGAGAAAGAGAGATAGAGAGAGGAAAGAGATAGATAGAGATAGAGAGAGGGAGAGAGTGAGATAGAGAGCGAGAGAGAGAGAAGGGGAGAGTGAGGGTAAGAGAGAGAAGAAAAAGGCATAGGTAGAGAGAAGATGAAAGGGAGAAACAGAGGTAGAAAGAGAGATGGCCAGAATGGGAGATAGAGTGATGGAGATAGGGAGAATTACTACTGAAGAAAGAGAAATATGAACATCGACAACTTGAAAGAAAATAAATCTGTCCATTGTGAATGACAGAAGACACGGGAGAAAGAGAAGAAAGGAACGGCGTAGAGTAGGGAAAGACTAATTAAATTGGCATGGGGAATAGATCGATATACACGAATCACTAGAGAGGCAACCATTATACATAAACGGCTAACATTCTGTATGAACAGATATTTACTTTAATTAAACTGCACGGGCCGCTATATGGTTCAGTTGGTAGCCGTTGAGATGAGGAGCAGCAGGGAAAGAGGTTAAATTCCCCCGCCGTATTTTATGATAGTATTCTTAGAAGGGGATAAAGCCAGTAAGACTTTTTTTCCCGTAATTATTAACTTTATAACTCACATTGAGTCTACTCATTCAGTAAAGGAAAAAAAAATGAATTTATCAAGTTCGGCTTAAGCTGAGAGAAAATTAAAACAAACAAACAAAAACAAAATAAAAAAGGAAATCCAAAAGGAAAAGAAAACAACAAAACAACATCAAACAAAAATAAACAAGGGAGACAACCAAATGCGCCCTAAAATCCAAACCATTCTTGAATCCCACAGGAGTTTGGGGCGAAAAGTTTCTTCCTTCTTCCTTAGAGCGTCTCTCTCTCTCTATGTGTGTGTGTCTCTTATTCGTTTTCAGTTTGTTTCCTGCTCTATTTCTCTTCCCATCTGCCTCTTTGCTTCTCTCTCTCTTTCTCTCTCTCTCTATCTTCCACTCTCCCTCTCTTCAATTCTTTTACTCTGTTTCCTCAAAACCCCCTCCCTATCGCAGTTAACTGATAATCAACTTTCAAATTAGAGGGATCAGAGGTAGAGGCGTCAATGTCTCTCACCCCATCCCTCTCCCCCAGTGATTTTTTCTTCCCTCTCCTCTCTTCTCTCTCTCTCTCTCTCTCTCCCTATCTCTTTCTCTCCCTCCTCTGTCACAAGAAACGAGAAACAAAATTCACTGAGGCAAGAAATGTAGATCGAGACTCAACATTTCTTAAGAAAAGACTTAAACCAACAAACACAAAATATGCTAGCCAATACGAAAGATATTGGATCATAGTTATGAGTGATAACTATATTACACGTATTACTATTTTTTATGTTTTTATGATTGCTAATTATCCATTTTTACAATCGCTTGTATATCGGTGTGTCTGTTTCTCTCTCTCTCTCTCTCTCTCTCTCTCTCTCTCTCTCTCTCTCTCTCTCTCTCTCTCTCTCTCTCTTATTTTTCTTTTGAATTTTTAGTCTTCTTTGATCTGCTCAGCCTAGCCACATCTACCTTTCTCCATACAAAAGCACTAAGCAAAGCAACCAATCATGTTTTTATGTTTTGAACATAGCATTCGTCTTCACCCCCTCCCCCTTTTCCCCCATCCCAAGGTCCTTTTATTGTTCACATTATTCACTGAATAATTTTTATTATGATTAAACACACACGAAAACAACCAATAACCAATACCCCCCCCCCTTTTTTTTTTCTTCTTTTCCACACACTTTTTTCCTCCCAAGGTCTTTTTCCTGCTCTATTATATACACTTCATAATTATTATTATTTATATGTTCATATTAGAAAACAGTAATTGTTAGGATAATAAATCACAAGATGTTTACTTACAAACTTGGCGGAAAATCGAACACGGCACCTGATTTGTCATTACTGTCGGGCCACATTAGTGATTGCAACGTTTCTTCCCTGTCTAAGGGACCTTCACAAAAACCCCGTACAACACGCAAAGTGGAGAGAGAGAGAGAGAGAGAGAGAGAGAGAGAGAGAGAGAGAGAGAGAGAGAGAGAGAGAGAGAGAGAGAAACAGAAAAGAAAAACAGGGGGACAGAATGAAAGAATAGTAATGATAGTAAAGAAAAGACAGGAAAAACCCGCATTCAGAAAAACCTGTGCCCAATTACGGTAATTGCATCCATTTAGACGGGATATGTCTTTTCGCATCACGGTTTTGTGCAGCACCGTAAATAAATAAATAAAGAAAGAAAAAAAAATCCCGCACCGAATTGCAACGGAACGGTCCTTTGCGCGGCTCACGGAATGCGATTGGGCGATCTAGGCTAATGAACGGCTTTTCTGCGCAAGGTTTATTGTGATTGGTCAATAACAACACACGCATACTAGCCCAGGCTGGCTTTACAAAGCTGTGGAGAAGGGAACGGGCTTTAAGTTATGGCCGCGAGTGTGTGTGTGTGTGTTTGTGTGTATTTTTTTAAATTCTGATTGCATCTTTACTCTGAGCCTAGGATTTTTTTGTTTGTTTCATAGGAATCATAGAACTTGCGTTTATTGCTACAATTAGTACTGTTGTTGTTGTTGTTGTTGTTGTTGTTGTTGTTGTTGTTGTTGTTGTTGTTGTTGTTGTTGTTGTTGCTGCTGTTGTAGTTGCTGTTATTTATTATTATTGTTGTTGCTATTACTACTGTTATTATTCAGCTAATAAACACGTTGATGTATTTAAGTCGTAATGCGTTGATATAAAAAGATTAGCCTTATATAAGGTATTTCAAGTACGGATACGGAACATTGTCAATATATCTTATAATATCGCTTTCTATTCTGTGTTACGGACCACTTCGTTGAGCTTTAAACATAAATTGATCATTTGAATTGGTCAAAACAATTTTAAATAAAAATGTCAATACCATCAATACCACCAAATATTCGAATATTACAAAGTTACATATTTCAACATTTATTGTTATTGTTAGAATATAATAATATCATTTCGATCCAAGATTCCCAATTTTAGTTCTGGTATTATTAGGTCCTACATACAAGGAGTCCGAGTCTTTGGGATTACCCGAAACCTTATCAGTCTCTATTGGCCTAAGCAGACAGTCGAAGCTCTTAACGACTTTCCCCGTAAGCCATCTATAGGGAATTTCCGCACTGAGCAAGGGCAAACACTAACCCAACGTGCAGTGGATGTGTATAGATCACCGTTAATTATCGGAGTAATCCCCCTTGGGAATTACCCCTAATGGTTTTTCCATCCACAGCATTGCTGTTTGACTTTCCGCTCGGCGACCTCAGCCAGGGGCGGATAATTCTGGATCTACGCAGTGCTTAGCGCGATTATTTCCCTTTGATAAAGAGAAACTCTGAAACCCTAACCGTGTCGGTTCAAGCGCGAGAAAAATAAAACACTTAGCTTTTCTGTTTGTTCGTCATTAGTATGGTAGGCCTACATTATTGGACACTTTGCGACAGCCGGACCCATAGCAAAATGAAGACGATAGATATGGGAATCTGTATCGGCGTCCAATCATAGCTCTATCCTAGACTTACGGAGCCAATGACCGTTCAGAAAACCCCATGCCAAAGTGGCGTGATTATGTCACACATTATCGTCATTTGGATCGCGAAGTATGTAATATTTAATGCTTAGGATCTAGTTCTTTCCGGGTTCTGGTTCTGGGTCTCTGACTTTGTTTATTTGGTCATTTCCTCAGAGAAGACCATTGCTTGAGTGGAAAGTTTTTGGCCAATGATCTAAATAAAAAGATGATTATTTAACCTTCACGGTTCACTCCCTGATAACCACAAGCCCTGAAGAAAACTTATTGAATTATCCCCTGGGATCACCTATTATGAACATAATCTCCTATTTATTCCAGATCTATTGTGTTTAAAGATTTTGATAGGTTTTATAGATACTCACTTAATCACTAGATTTAAAAAAAAAAAAAAAAAGAGAGAGAGAGAGAGAGAGAGAGAGAGAGAGAGAGAGAGAGAGAGAGAGAGAGAGAGAGAGAGAGAGAGAGAGAGAGACAGACAGACAGACAGACAGACAGACAGACAGACAGACAGACAGACAGACAGACAGACAGACAGACAGACAGACAGACAGACAGACAGACAGGTGGAAAGTGAAACATGGATGTAAAATACAACTAGACTTGTTTTCCACCCATTCTCTACAACTGCAAAATCGGTAATGGGGACTTTCCAATGAATGTGTTATGTAAACCTCGCCTCCATTTCCGATTATCACACAGCTTTCTAGACAGAAAACACAAGTTGATGGACCATACAAGAGAGATTTGTACATAGACGAAATCACCATTAGTCTAACAAAATAATAAACAACTTTAATGATTATTGGGATGTTTATGTTTACCTTCTAGAGAGACAGAGAGAGAGAGAGAGAGAGAGAGAGAGAGAGAGAGAGCTAAGAGACAGAATAATCACAGACTAGTGAGAGAAACACAGACACGATGATTGCATGATTGCACATCAATAAACACAAGACTGTTGCTAATGCTGGAATATCAGCCTCGGATGACTTACCTCTGTGTCTGTTTGTTGTCTTATCAAACATCAGCATTCCATCTTCGATCTGGGGGAAATGGGAATAGAAAGAGAGAAAACAAGCATTACCATTAGCAGCGCGAAAAACAAACACAAATCAGGAACGGAAAAAGCATGAATAACGCTATAATTATGTATATACATGTTCCATTATGTTTATATACGTTTGCGTTATTTGTTTTTAAATACATGTAATAGTTATTATTAATGCCCACCTACCCTGCTCTATAGCCAATGTAATTTGACCATTGTAACAATTTTCCTAGAATGGATTATAAAAATTACATCTCATCCTATCTATAATAATTACATAGCAAACAGCAAGGGTTAGCAGTTAGATAAGTATACGCTTTTCATGTAGATGGTAAACAGATTAAATGTGATTTGAGCTGTAGTGATTCTTTTTCAAACCATCAGAGACGTTACTTGTTGGTATCATGGATGATTTTGGTGGACTGGGTGCATAAATTAATTCATTTTTAGTTTCTATCTGATATGCATTCTGCAAAACTCTTATTTTTTTTTAGGAGAAAGCCAAGCTCTTTTCTATCTAATAATACTTGAGGAGAGAGATAGAAAACGAGAGAGAGAGAGAGAGAGAGAGAGAGAGAGAGAGAGAGAGAGAGAGAGAGAGAGAGAGAAGGGGCACAGTGTTTGGACTTTATTTTTTTTCTTTAAGTTGCAAGTGAATCTATGTCTGCAGATTGAAAATCAATACACCCATCGCTCGTCAGACTGATTGCAAACAGTTAAAGATGCAGACAGAAAGAAAAAAAAAAAAAAACAAACAAACACGCACTTAAATAAAAAAAGCAACAACCCTGAGGTAGAAAAATGTATTTGAAAGTAACAGACAAAAATAAAAAATAAATCGGGTTTGGAAGTAAAAGACAAAATAAAAGAAGAAACTGGGTTTGGAAAGTAACAGACAAAAATAAAAAATAAATCGGGTTTGATAGTAAAAGACAAAATAAAAGAAGAAACTGGGTTTGAAAGTAAAAGACAAAAATAAACAAAAATAAATCGGGTTTGGAAGTAAAAGACAAAAGGAAAGAAGAAACTGGGGTTGGAAGTAAAAGACAAAAGGAAAGAAGAAACTGTGTTGGAAGTAAAAGACGAAAAAGGAAAGAAAAAACTAGGTTTGGCAGTAAAAGACAAAAAAGAAAGAACAAACTGGGTTTGGGAGTAAGAGACAAATAAAAGAAAAAAAAAATAAGAATAAACTTTGCATTGGCGCTGCGTGCAGGACCGACCACTCCAGCAGACAGGAACTGTCCCATCTCTCTGCACGGGCATGCGCAGACAATCACGGCGGGAGTTTATTCCAAGAGGCCCCACAAGTTGTGGACACAGTCGATCGGCGTGTCACTCGAGTGACGGTTGTTTGGCAGGCGCGCAGTGTGTGTCTGTGTGTTCCCCCTCTCTCTCTGGACTCTCCCTACACTCTCTCTGTACTCTCTCTAGACTCTCTCTCTAGACTCTCTCTATACTCTCTCTAGACTCTCTCTGTACTCTCTCTAGACTCTCTCTACACTCTCTCTACACTCTCTCTATACTCTCTCTCTATACTCTCTCTGTACTCTCTCTAGACTCTCCCTAGTCTCTCTCTGTACTCTCCTTAGACTCTCTCTGTAATCTCTCTAGACTCTCTATGTACTCTCTCTAGACTCTCTCTGTACTCTTTCTAGACTCCATCTGTACTCTCTCTACACTCTCTCTGTACTCTCTCTAGACTCTCTCTTCACTCTCTCTACACTCTCTCTGTACTATCTCTAGACTCTCTCTGTACTCTCTCTACCCTCTCTCTACACTCTCTCTACACTCTCTCTGTACTCTCTCTGCACTCTCTCTATACTCTCTCTAGACTCTCTCTCTATACTCTCTAGACTCTCTCTGAACTCTCTCTAGACTCTCTCTATACTCTCTCTAGACTCTCTCTGTACTCTCTCTAGACTCTCTCTACACTCTCTCTAATGTGTGTCTGTGTGTTCCCCCCTCTCTCTCTCTAGACTCTCTCTAGACTCTCTCTATACTCTCTGTACACTCTCTCTGTACTCTCTCTAGACTCTCTCTGTACTATCTCTACACTCTCTAGACTCTCTCTGTAATCTCTCTAGTCTCTCTCTACATTCTCTCTAGACTCTCTCTGTACTCTCTCTACACTCTCTGTAACTCTCTCTAGACTCTCTCTACACTCTCTCTGTACTATCTGTACTCTCTCTGGGCTCTCTCTAGACTCTCTCTGTACTATCTCTAGACTCTCTCTACACTCTCTCTAGAGTCTCTCTAGACTCTCTCTAGACTCTCTCAACACTCTCTCTGTACTCTCTCTAGACTCTCTCTGTACTCTCTCTATACTCTCTCAACACTCTCTCTATACTCTCTCTGTACTCTCTCTGTACTCTCTCTAGACTCTTTCACTAGACTCTCTCTGTACTCTCTCTAGTCTCTCCCTAGACTCTCTCTAGACTCTCTCTAGACTCTCTCTAGACTCTCTCAACACTCTTTCTAGACTCTCTAGACTCTCTCTGTACTATCTATAGTCTCTCCCTAGACTCTCTCTTTACTCTCACTAGACTCTCTCTAGACTCTCTCTAGACTCTCTCTTGGCTCTCCCTACACTTTCTCTAGACTCTCGCTACACTATCTCTACACTCTCTCTAGATTCTCCCTACACTCTCTCTACACTCTCTCTGGACTCTCTGTACACTCTCTCTATACTCTCTCCCTAGACTCTCTCTACACTCTCTCTGTACACTCTCTCTATACTCTCTAGACTCTCTCTGTACTCTCTCTAGACTCTCTCTACACTCTCTCTGTACTCTCTCTAGCCTCTCTCTATACTCTCTCTACCGAATCGGCAATCACAACTCTAGTGTCCCTTGCTCAATTATTCATTTATGAAATTACTACGTCTTCCCTTCTTTCTTTTACTCCTCCTCCCCCTGCACCAGCTTTTTTTCCTCCTGCATATAACACCTAGTTCTACTCTTCTTTGGTTAAAACTTAGAAAACATCGTTACTAATAATTTATTCTAGACGTCATTGCCCTTTTCCTTCTGTGTGTTTTTGTGTTTCTTCTTCTTGTTTTAATATCTCATTTTTCTTTCTGGCATTATCGTTGACGAAGTCCTTTTTCATGTTTTTCCATACCCTTGATAAAACGAAAGTAAGAAGAATGGAGAAAGAAGACGAGGGGAAGGAGCAAAGGAAAAAGAAGAAGAAGAAGAAGTAGATAGATAGATAGATAGATAGATAGATAGATAGATAGATAGATAGATAGATAGATAAATAGATAGATAGATAGATAGAGAGAGAGAGAGACAGACAGACAG